>JASANB010003444.1:0-46760 GCA_030248155.1 Sabatieria punctata
GCACTGGAATCAGGCACAGTTATTACGCCAACCAACTAGTGGGTAGCGTTGCAAACCAGAGAACTGACACTTACAATACAACTACCAGAAAATGCCGCAAGATTGGCTATATTGGCTAGTATTAGGCGCAACCGCCGCTCTATTGGCGCGTAATTACAGGTTCTAGAAAGTAACTTAGGCAATATTACAAGTTCCAGAAAGAACTAACACGACATTACAACGTTATTACAACACTAATCAAAATATAGCATAACTGAATAGATAATTATGGAAATAAAACAAAAGTAATAGCTTATGTAAATTGGGCAAAAATCAATTGCGTCACACCTCCCAACCAAAAATAAGTGGCGGCCCGACACTTAAACTAAAGTGCTAAAGCTAACTAAAGTAAAGCGTTAATGTAAGTGTGTGACAAAAGAAAAGAAGACAACTAAGATATAAAAATACGTGAGAATACAGTTGAAGGCAGTATCAACGCGGCAAGGCATATACATAGGCACAGTAGCACATAGCAGTATAAGTATACAGACACATTACATACAACAGCCTAGGTAACTATACATTGGGTACTGCAAATCCTACACGGTGCTTCTTGTCCTGCGATATGGTTGTGGGTTTCGAAAGTATTGTAATTTCATCTGATCTGACCGTATTCCATCATATCTGTCGATATTTGTTAACTGTTTGCATGGGATATAAATGAGAAACTCCAAGTTTGTGATTCAAGATACTGTATTAATTCAAGGACATCGAATATTATTCTTTTGAGATTCGAGAGTGTATCTTCCATTTCCATCTGTATATTTTGTCCATATTGAGTTTTAAAAGTAAGATAACTATGATATCCAGTCCGTATTGGTATACATCCACGATCGATATACGTCAGATTTGAGTTCCTGTTCGATATAAACTATGATCCTTGAAAGTGGAAAGTTCCGTTAGCTATGGTCAGATCTAGGATAGGAGTTTGAAATTCCCTCCGATTTATGGTTATTCGTCCGAGAAATATCGTGAGATTCCCTTGATATTCGTCAGTGCTCGATATAATTTCATGGTTATTAGGTAATGACAGACGTAAGTGTAATACACAAATAGTAATATGCGCAATCCTAACTAGCAAATTACAGCATTCTAATATAGTACAGAAGGCATAGCAACCAGACAAGCAATTATGCATGAACCGAGTAACCAGAAAAATAATTGGAACATTGAAACATAAGTAAATGATAGTAAGAAACTAAAAGTGCATTTGTGCATGTGTGTTAGTGGGTGTGCTATTCGCTAAGGATGAGCAACTCTTGGCTCTGATAGAATGATTGAGTTTCGATCAGCAGAGGTCATATGGTGCATGGCCTCATCGGCTCTAGTAATTTCAAGTTCTAATTGTTTTTCAAGTTCTTCAAAACTTAGCTCAAGTTCGAGTTGTGCGAGTTCTCGTGGCGAAAACTCGGCAAGTAAATTGTTGGAGTGCCCAAACGCGCTCGAGCCACGGCCCGTAATTGGTGGTGGGTCAGTGACAAGACGGAGCATTGGTTTGGTGTAAGGCACAATTAGTAATTGCACTACTCGCTCTCCCTTAATAATGCGCTTATATTGATCCGAGCAGTTATAAAACACGGCGTGAACTGACCCAGTGTAGTCGTTGTCGATTACACCAGCACAAACTATTATGTCTTTCATCGCCATGGAGGACCGATCTTTTAACAGTCCATAGTATCCTTCGGGAAAGTCAAAACTAATGCCAAGGTCTATACTGGTTATAGTTTGGGGTGCTAGTTGAGCATTCGCCGGACTAGCAAGGTCTATACCAGCAGAGCCTTGAGTAGCAAACCGGGGTGGTATGCCATTTGGGTCTATTGTAAAGCGATAGTTTAGTAGTGGAGAACTAATCGGAGCAGCTGTGACTGACTCTGGTTTGGCAAAGCTAACTTTTGTAGCTTGCACAGCAGTGTCTTTTGTTTTGGGTATTTTTGGTTTATTCTGTGGTGACTGCCTCTTTGTGACAGTACATACAGGAATTTTTGAATCGGGGTGGAACGAACTACTAGTCTCGCACTGAGCACGTCTCTGCTCTAGTCGGTATGCTAGTTCTTCGTCGAAGTTAGTGAAAGTGGGCTCAGAACCTTCTGATGCTCGTCGTTTTAGGATCGACGGGCCAGGTTCAGATTGAGTCCATGAATAATTAACAGTAGGATCATGCGGTACAAGTAAAGATTCGGATCGCTGATCAAGCGATTGGGCAGGTAGGAAAACGTCATCTTCCAAGTGAGGGTGTCCGATTATTGGGCGTCGTTTATATTCAGTCGAACTACTGCCAGAAGAACGACGCATTCGGGACATGAATGTCTTAAACGTAGGCTTGTGCGTTGGGAAGTCAAGCCGCGGTTCATCATTTGTTGCATCCCCCACAGGAAGGGTACTGATGAATCTAGGCGGTCTAGATTCTTTCACAGATTCTGATTTGCCGTTCGTCCATAGTGTTACCGGGGCCACCAGGAAGCTTCCTTCCTGAGGTATGGCCAGGTTGTCTTCTGATTGTGAAGTAGTCTGCGTTTGCATTGGAATGCCACTATAAACGCTAGGACGTTGTTGCAATAGCTGTTCCAAATACCCAACACGATCTTCTAGATTCTGCTGTCGAGTGGAGTTAGCTTTCTCTTTTCTATCCATTAATCTCCTATTTTCTTGCTTATAACGTTCTCGACAGTTCATTCCTTGTTGTAACAAGTCAACTTTCGACTTAATCATGTCTGTATCATCAACTATTTCTCTTCTATGCTTCTGTTCTTGCTGCAACTGGGTCTGCAGTTGAGCTATCTTCTTATTTATCTTATCTTCCTGATGCATCAAACTTCTCTTGGTTCGAACTAAGCATCGATGACAGAAATACCAGATAGCAACGCACATACTGGTAACTAACAGGATTATGGTTGTTTGAAATGAACTTATGGGTGCTGTACCCAAAATGTGTTTCATCAGATCCATAGGTTTAGTTGCGGTTTGTACTTCCTCAGCCTTCGCTCCGGGAAGGTAGCTTGTTAGTGCTATTACACTTACAGCTAGGGAACGACCGGAACCGGATTTTTGGGTCCGATCGGAATCGGAATCGGAACTCAAGTACAGTTCCGAATCGGAATTTTTCGGAATCGGAACTTTTTTGAAAATCGGCTTAAAATTTTGGAATAACCTGTTTTTGGAAAAGAAACAGTGTTTATGCAACCATCCTGTACAATTCCATGCAAACATCCAGTACAAATCACCATGTCAAACGATAAAAATGCATTAAAAACGCCAACCATCAATAGGTAAAATTCAAAGTGCGTAAATTATACTTTAAAAACAACAATTTTTCAACGTTTTCAGTAGAGTGCGAACTGGTATTGGGTAGTGGGTGTATTGGGGGTGTTTTCCAGGTTTGGTATTGGGTTTTTATGCCCCAATACCCCATACTAATTAGGACCTATAAAAATCGCTGTTGAAGTGAAAAACTGACCTGAAAAAAATCGACGATTCACCGATGATTACAGTAGGTACAATGTATAGAAAGCCGTTTTAGCGTTAATAAACTAATGCTTAAGACTGTTTTATACTGTTTGCTTTTCTAAGTAGTGCACCAGTAATTAGTGCAATTTCTCTGTTCTTATCTAAGATAAACGTTTGTGATTCAATTGAAATTTGTCATTTTTAGTGATACAGAATGTATTAGTACTGTACCCAGGGGATGTGGTCTGGTATACCTCCTTCCTGTGGAGTAAGAAAAAATCTGCCGAAAATAAGAAACACTGTAATACAGTAGATCATGCACGGACTAAAACTGTTAATTTTTGCTTATTTTGCCCTCCAGAACGGCTTCTAAATCGTTCTTAAACGCTAATTTTTCAAAATATGTATCTCGCCCTAGTTGGACAATGGTCCAACCAAGCCTCTTCGAAATTTTAATCCCTGTGAAAGAAATCCTGTGTACACCACTGGAATGTACCTTTTCATTGAAATGCAATTTTTGGCTCAGTTACGCAAGTATTGGGGTATTGGGTTTTTCAGGTATTGTTCGCACTCTATTTTTCAGGCTTCAAGTGACTTCTGTCGCCTTCCAAAATCTGTTTTGCCGCTTTAAACGTCCGTTCCCTGGCTTTGATCAAAATCTTTGAGGCGTTTGAAGACTGCCGAGTTCTTCAGACTCAGGTGCTTCCACAATGGAGTAGTGCTAACTTATATTTTTTACTTAGTGGGATGGGATTACAGTAGGTTATGGATTACTAAACTATGCAGATTGTCGATTGCACAGCAACGAAGACACGCAATAGTACGCAAGAAATGGTGTTTGATTTCCTAAAAATTTAGCAAAAGTTCCGAAAAATTCCGAGACCTCTGAGTTCGGAATCGGAATCGGAATCGGAACTGCCAGTTCCGATCGGAATCGGAATCGGAATCGGAATTCCGGTCGTTCCCTACTTACAGCTAAGGATATAGTTGCAACGGTGGTTGGTACATTTTGCAGGGGTTTCCTCGCTCTCAAATTATATTGATGAGTTGGTTTTATGCCTTCGACAGGTTCTTCTTCGTTGACTGGCTCAGTAGGCTGAAAAGGAGGCACATATGAATGAGGACATAGTTTCAAGTCATTCAAGTTTATCCAAGGTTTCCTTGAACTAGATAGTTCGATTTGGGCGTTGCTATCAGCAACGTTAAGTACAACGAATGGTCCAGTCCAATGATCTTTATCTAATTTCTTAGTCAAGCCTATGGAAACGGTAGGCTGCCTGCGCAGCACTACTGTAGATCTCCTTTATTTATGGAACTTGCTTTACTATTCTTGTTACAATTTCTTGCTTGTTTAGCTTGCGCCGCTTCAATATTAGCATGGGCAACAGCCCAGGCATCTTGTAGGTGATATTTAAGATCAGTGATCGGAGCTGCCTGGTAGTAAAACAAAAATTAAAATCTAACTGAAGAGCTGACTGCTGATCGGACTAAAAACAAAAAATGTTCTGCCAGTGCCCATAAACGCACTTCATACCTCAAAAGCTTTTGAAAGTGCAAAAAACCGCACCTATCCGGCGACCTACTGCAGTAGGAAATAGAAAATTTTCTATTTACTACTGCAGTAGTTTTTCCTACTGCAGTAGCTACTGCGGCGGCGCGGGCGCTGGTGTTTATACTCCTACCGAAGACTACTGAAGGAGTAGCTACTGCAGTAGGAGTATAAACAGCGCTTTAGACTGTTATAGTACCAGACTCAGTGGTTTGTTTTTGTCCGGCGATCAACCAATCGATCGGCCATCATGCGCCCTTACAGCTAAGACCGAACGAAAGCTAAAAGATCGGTCTGCTCAAACTAAGCTGGAAGTAAATTGCGGGTTTTGGACAACCTGGACAACATATACACGCTATCCTACATACTGTAGATTATTGCATACATGTAACAGCGGGGGTCTGGGGGGGTCGCCCCCCCACCCAACTTAGGGCAGACCCCCCCCAGATGGGCCCCCCCCCCCCGAGACGATTTCACCGACCCCCCCCCCCCCTCCGATTTTTCTGCCAAGTAAATTTTCGAGCAAATTTTTGCAATTTTTTACACTTTCACACACAAAAATTGCCAAAATCGCCTGCAAAACAGCACTTTTTAGCTGTATTTCAGCCCAAATTAGCGATTTTTGGCAATTTTTAGCCAAAAATTGCGATTTTTTCGATTTTTGAGCGTTTTTTAGTGCCCACCCCCCTCCCCCAAAATTTTGGCTCAGACCCCCCCGGCCGGCGCCAGACCCCCCCAACCCCCCCTCCCCCCATCGGCGGATGACCTGTTACATGTATGGATTATTGACTATATAGTTTTAAAACTTTTAAATCCGGTTTTGGACCATTTAATCTACATTTCCTATTTCGTGGCGTGGTCATATCATTAAGAGTGCGGTGCACCTGTGTTGCCAACGTCAGAGGTCGCAAAAAGCTGCGTATAGCAGCTGCCAGCTGTTAACAAGAAATTGGAGCTATGAATCTACGTAGGACATTGATTGATGAATCGTCTTTAGATCTTTGGTTGCCGGTTGTTGGTGCATGCGCGGTTGCTTAGACGCAATAAAATGGAACCGATCGGCAACTCGATTCACTTTCTAGTCTCCAAATTGCAAGCTTTACCAGAAGTTCGAGGGCTGATTCTGCTCGGAAGTCACGGCGACAACAAAAACCAAAAATGGTCCGATCTCGACTTAACTATAGCGACAACCGATGGCTCCGATTTGGCCGACTCGCTCATAAATCTCATTCTTTCTTCCTATCCTCAAGATCGAATTTCTCTTCTGCTGGACCGACCTGGAAAATTGGTCTTTTTCTCTAGGAATCCCTATCTCAAGCACGATCTCGGCTATACCTCTGAGCTCTCGGAAGTGGCCCGTTATCTGCGTGGTTCCGAAAATTGCCGAGTGCTGTTTGGCGATTTCGATCAAGAATTGAGTGAGATAATGCAGCTGCGAGCGTTTGAGTGCTTGCCGGAGTACAGAGCCTCCAGTCAAGCTTCCAACTTTGTCGAGTATTTCGAACTGTTGTGCAAAAGTGCGGTGAGAGAGGACCGATATCGCGTCGAATTTTACGGCTTTCTAGTGCCTTGGTTACGTTGGACCAAATCGGACTGGGCATTCAGACCCATTTGTATCTGCTCAAAAAGGCGCTCGATTCAGACCAAAGTCAGTTGAAGTTTCTGGCGCGGTTTAGTCTAGCTAGATAATGTTTGGACCCTAGCTTCCAAGTATTTGGACTATTTTGGACTTCTGTGTGTGCGGTGTTTGGACAGCTCTGAGAATCTTCTGCACGATCTCAAGCGTGAACGCCTGCTGGAGTGGGTGAAATTTTTGCGCGAAATTTATGAACTCTATTCCGGTGGCAAAAATCAGAGGATAGCAGTGGTCACTGTCACAAGGGACCGCCCTGAAGGGCTTATTCGAGCAGCTAAATCGGTGACTGACCAGACACAAATGGACGCTGAAATCGTCCATGTGGTCATCGGAGACCAGTGTCCATCGTTGGGTTCTGTTGTGTGGGAACTAGAGAAGATGGACGTAATTTGCATAAACGTCAAGCGCAAAACCAAGCAAACTACGATCTCCGCTCGACTCAGGTGTCGAAATGATTTCTTGTGCCTTTGTTTAAGATTACAGAGCGAACTGTTGGGTCGGTTTTTCTCCTCGTTTTTTTTCTGAGAGGCTCGGTAAAACACTAAAATTCGGAAAAAATCAAGCAACTTTTCAAAGGAAACATGCACTATCTTTGATTCAACGGAAAACGAAGGTTTCCAACCATTTCCAGGGCAAAATTTGGTTGTTTTTTGCCAAAAAGGAAATTGTCGTTTTCAGGCCACTTTTGTAATTGTATTTTTGGTGTTTTAAAATTAAATTATTACTCTAAACCATTAAATTAGTGCGATTGTTATAAATTCACGCTATTTTGTTGAATTCTGCAATAAATAGCGATTGTTACAATTTTTTCTGTCCTCTCGGAAAATAACTTTTGTAAAAACCTGGAAAAAGACGGAAAAACCGACATGAGTATTTTTCAGGGAAAACAAACAACCAATCAAAGTCACTTGTACATTGAAATACGATTTTTTGCCAGCATTGCAATTAAATAGGGCATTAAAGGTGTTAGGTCTAGTCCACACTAATTACCGTCAAACTTCTAGTAATAGCGCTGGGCCAGTATTGGAGCGTGCGCGTTTATTATTTCAATGCTACGTTGGCCATCTCAAGTATCCTAATTTTTCTGAAAATACAGGGTATTTTTGTCTTAACACAAGCAATCTTTAAATGAGTTTTTGTCTGACTAATGTTTGCTGGCTTAATCAAAGAAAATTGTCTCAAAGGGACAGTATTCTACATTGGAAACACGTACAACGCGTTGATAGTAGTACGCGTAGGAGCGCTATTATTAGAAGGACGCTGCTATTAGAACCTGCTCGTTTATATTTTCATACTGTCCATAAAGGGCGCCACAATTGCAGCGTGCGCTTTTATTAGAAGTTTTGCGGCAGTCAAAATTTATCAAAAACCTAAAAACCTGTGTCTCTGCAAAAAACAGTAAAATCATTTTGACACCTAACCCAGCTACCTAAGAAATCTGGCCATAACAGCAATTGGCTGCGACTACATAGCTTTTCTCGATGACGACAACACTTTCATCCCTCTCCACCTCTCCACTCTCCTATCCCAGCTGAAATTGGACCAATCAGAGGCGGCTCACAGCTACCGTAACCTCTTCCAACCGGACGGCTCTCCCTGGCCGGGCGATTACTTTCCATGGCGATGCGGCTCAATGAGTCACTCTGAATTTATCGACTGGCTCAAGTCTGAGGGTATCTTTGAAAAGGACAGCCAAGTAATGCGGGACAAAGCTGTGTTGAGTGACGGCAGAGCGGGTACGGTGGACACGAACGAGTGGTTGGTCAGCAGAGATTTGTGTCTGCGAGTTACCTGACCTGAAGCAATCAGCGAAGAGCAGGATAAGCAGAAGATATCTGAAGACGGTCAGTGGTTGCGGGATTTATTGGAGGCAAAAGCTAAGATTTGTTGTAGTCAGTTGCCTACTGTTAACTATTTAATCGGTGGTAGGTTTAGTTCCTGTACTGGGAAGTGAGATACCTTACTCTTTTCCTGTTATAGATGTACAAGTCTGTCTGTTTGGTCTTTAGACACTATCTGGTTCGCTGCCATATAACAACTCTGAGCTGTGACTTAGTTATACCAGACATGAAAACAAATGTCACAAATGTTTAGTTTGCCAGAGGTAGTCTTTTGGCACCGTAGTAATTTGTTTCCTTCACTGTAGTAGTTTTTCGGTACGTCGTTATTTCTACTCAAAAATAGCAGTGCAATAGCAAAGTGCTATTACTCTCAGGAACTTTTTTACGCCATATAAGGTACCATATAAGTAAGGTAGCGGTGCCTAAGGTGCCGATTACCTATCAATTGGTCGCGATCGATTGGTCGCCACTTCAATTGGTGGCTAGTTTAACTGGTCGCCGGTTTAATTGATCGCCGTTTGTTTGATTGGTCGCCTATTTAACTGGTCGCCATTCGATTGGTCGCTGCTGTATGTACGAGTTGGTATGAGTTGCGCGATGTACCTAGACTTTTACCTGTAAGACAATGGCGCTCCTAATAATAGAGTTTTGTTGGGCCGAGCACTGCCTGGGTTGGTAGCAATTTTTGGTGTCATTTTCACGTGTCTGGCAGTCTCCATTCAAACGATCACCCCTCCTTCCTTTCTTAAGCTAGGATCCCGACTCGCATAAGGCTTTGTAGCTGTTCTAATTCTAATCGCCTGCTATCCGTGTGTCACGGCGGCCCCGGCATCCGTGAGAGCGGTTTTTGTGGTTCGAAACCGGTCGAAACGACTGGAAGTAGTCGACGTAAAGCCCAACCCAGACCGCCGAAATCCGGTGATGGCCAGTAGGTAAATGGGAACCGACCGGCGCTGCCGTTGCACCCAATGCCAGCAAAGGGGAGGGTTGTTTGTAGACAGGGCTACCCCATTGAAGGGCTCTGAAAAGAGCGAGGGGTGTCCTGAGCTGTCCGAAAGGACAGTGGAACTCATAACAAACAAACAAATAATTGACAGACGCGCTCTACCAACGCCTAAAAGCGTGTGTGCGTACAATGTTTTTTATGCAGTATTTGAAGTGCACCTCGACACCCGTAACAGCATAAGCCGTTCTTGGTGCTCATCACGATAATGGGTTTTATCCAGAGGCACAGAAAAAACGACAAACCTACCCACGTAAAAACTGATAGAACAATGAAAACAAATTAAAAGACACATGTATGACGGCAATTCTGTTGCCTTGCGGCTCTTGATGTTCCCAGTGCACACTTATTACTGATCTTATCAGCTTGATTCAATTAGCACACTTCCTGGTGTGGCGATAATTCAATTTCTCGGTTGTGAACTGAAGATAAAATCATGGATATTTAACATGAAGAGAAACTATTCTATAGTACTCGCCATTCGTGTTAGGATTAGAAGCTATAAACTGAGTACTAACCAGAGTCCTGCATGGCCCGACTTTTTGAAGGCCCGGCCTGGCCCTGATTTTTAAATTATGGGTGGGGTCTTCATGCCCAAAAACGCGACAAATCGCAGTGAACATGACAATCAAAAGAAAGCCTATAATGTATTTTTGGCCACTAAATTTGCGTTTTCTGACATGAATGTTTATTTTTCGATCCCAAAAGGGAGTTTTCAGTATCGTCCAAATCAAAATTTTCTGGGGTGTAATAGATTGTTTGGGCCATTCCTCAAACAGGTGAGAAATTTATGAAGATTTAGCCTTCAAAACACATTTAAAAGGTGTTCTGAGCATAACAAGATAGAAACAGAAGTAAAATTTTGCCCGGATTCCCTTTGCAGGTCTCTACTCAGTACTATATATACTGTACGTGCCTGAAGTCTAGACCAAGAATCATCTCTGTCGGTGTCAGCATGTCGAAAACCAAAATTCGCCTAATCGCATTGACTGCTGTTCTGACAATCCTTATTTTCGCTTATATCCGCAAGTTTCTGGCCGAGCCCTCCTTTCCAAAACAGCGAATCTGTAGTCACCGCAGCAAGATCGGCCAGCTATTAGAGCAGGACCAGTACGAAATCGGCGCTGAGATCGGTGTCAAGCAGGGCGAATACGCCAAAGTGATCCTGAAAGAATGGAAGAACTGCAAGAAGTTTTACCTGATCGACTTGTGGCGACATCAGGAGAATTATTTGGATGCAGCCAACGTCAACAACTCCAGACACCAACAATTCATGAACAGCGCCATAGAGCTACTCAGTCCATGGCGATCAAAGACGGTCTTCGTGCGCGCTCGTAGCGACACTGCCTCGCTAACTATCGCTGATGGCTCGCTGGACTTCGTCTACATCGACGCCCGACACGACTTTTGCAGTGTCTCGCTCGACATGCAACTCTATTGGCCGAAGGTGCGAGCGGGCGGAGTGCTGGCCGGACACGACTACTACGAACGGAATGAGCAGCACCGGCATTGGTCGACTTGCGAGGATGGCAGCCGGCAGAAAGGAGGAGTGGAAAGGGCGGTGCAAGCGTTCAGTCGCAACCACCTTCTCACTCTCTTTTACTGTGGCGATTCGTGGCTGTTCAGAAAGTTAGAATAGATGCTGAAACGTAGCCACCCATCCCTTTTTGTTTGCAGACCTTAGCGTTCTTTCTTTGACAACATCAATACCAACGTACATGTTGATGCTTTCACCATTTCGGCATTTGTTTTCGTTTAGCTTGTTTTGTCGTGTCTTATGAAAATTCAAGATGCGCGGAGATTATCGTGTCATCTTTTTGTTTTGCTTTGTTTTGTTTTTCCCCACAGTGAACGCATACATATTTTTCGCCCACAGTTGCGTGGAGATTATTTTTCCCCCGCAGTTGCGTGGAGAGAGCTTTGAATGTACAACCGGCCTCCAGTAGCACAACTCGTCGAAAGTTTTAAAGCGTACTGTAATTGCATAATTGCATTATCGGTCGGGTGTCAAATATATTAACAACCAGTACTGTAATTACGACCGCCCTATTTTCCCACAGTTGCGTGTAGATTATTTTCCCCACAGGTGCGAGATTATTGCATAATGATAGACACCTTTGTGTCGATTAACGCTCATCGAGGGACACTACATAGGACCAACCCGCCACCGGCGTCGCCCCGCTGATGATGCATAATGCCCTACCATAAAGGATTGGGTGTCATAAGGGCCCAAACGACAAAAGGGCCCGTGTCAAAAGGGCCCAAGCGCGATTAGGGCCCAGCGTCAAAAGGGCCCACAGTGCGTCAAAACGGCCCAACTGGTTAAAACGGACCCCAGGCAATGCTAATCGTCAGGTGAGGTCAAACTAACAGTGCAGTGGCAAGCACATAGTCTTTTATCTCGGCCTCTTTCTTGTCTTTCTGCTTGTGCGCAAACCGAAATGAGTTATGGAGAGTTTGGGAGTTCACCCAATCTTGAACTATAATAGTCAGAATCAACCCGGCTTTCTCTACCAATTCATTCGCAAAAGAGGCAACATGGGTGACGCTAATAATTCATTAGTTTCTTATATTTTTTTTGACAGACTTTTTCTTCCTACCTCCACCGCAAAGGGGGTGTACACACCCTACACCCCCCTGGATATGCCACTGTATTGAGCCGTATTAGTCGGTGAAGTGTACGTATGCAATGTAGGTTACAGTTGAATCAAGCTACACTAATTCGTTGTTACATCCCTGTTAAAATTGCAAACTATTATAAGCTTATAAACATAAAGGAGCAAAGGCGGGACCCTTTTGACGCACTGTGGGCCCTTTTGACGCTGGGCCCTTTTCGCAGCTTGGGCCCTTTTGACGCTCTCTGGGCCCTTTTGACGCTGGGCCCTTTTCGCGCTTGGGCCCTTTTGACCATCTACCCCATAAAGGTCACCATATAGGGTGACCATCGAGCGCCGTTCGAATGGCCGTCGGTTTACGCACAGCCGACTGCTGACTGAAAAGCTAGTCGAACGTGGGGAGCCGAACGGCTTTGAAACCCAAA
This sequence comes from Sabatieria punctata, assembly GCA_030248155.1. Classification (NCBI taxonomy): domain Eukaryota; kingdom Metazoa; phylum Nematoda; class Chromadorea; order Araeolaimida; family Comesomatidae; genus Sabatieria; species Sabatieria punctata. The sequence goes on from JASANB010003444.1 coordinate 12,553, forward strand.
ACAAGGTTTCAAAAAATCGCTCTACAGAATTCGGCTGGGGAATTTTCTCAGAAAGAGAACAAAGAAAGGTCCAAACACAGGCAGACCCGTGCAGCCAGCAAAAACAGCGCGGTCAGCGGGGTGCGTCGTTGGTATCTCCCGATCAAAGTGGCCCATTGTTTAGGCGGTCTGTACCAAAGTGGTCCAAATGCAATTTCAGATTGTTTCGGCTTCTGCAATACTGTGAAGTGAAACAGAGTCTTCTTTAAGCGCATACACATGACGTGACCTAGAAAACCGCAGATTCGGATTAATCTATTACAGCACGTCTATTTTTTATGTGCAAACGCGTTCTTTGCTGTTTTCACAATGGTAACTCTTGCTGCTTGCTTGTATCCGCCGGGCCACACGAGACGTGAACAACTCTATAGGGAAAAAAAGATTTAACTAAGCAAAGACCCACTTAACACTGTTTAATCTACCTGTGATGAAGTCAGTTCCACCAACCAAGCATCTCCTCAACTCAAACGCTTTCCAAACCGTGCCATAACTCTATCTAGGGTCTAAATTAGCGCGAAACCGCATTTTATACAAGAACATACTATGCATTACCAAGAAAGACCGTCATTGTTAAGAATAGCATTTACAGTGTAGGCTATTGTACCCTTTGGAATCACCAACATAGTTGTACAAATGAGAATCCGCAGTCGCTAAACAGCACAGATAGCCAACACACGGTGAACACATGGAGAACACAAAAAAAGACAAACACAAACGTTGAGCTTTTCTGTTCCTCTCTACTGTATCGGTTCTCCCAAAAAAGGACTGTGGTGATTCCGAAACGGTTATACACAGTAAAAGAAGATTGCCGACGAACTGAGACAGACAGACAGTAAGTGCCACACCGGGTTAGGGTATGAATGTTGAAATGAACGGACAGACCGACCCAATACAGCAAGCAACCGGTTATGAACGAAAAGCAAACGTTGAAGAAACGTTGCCGGATTTAGAGTGCATTCCCTGATCAGTTGGAAAGCGTGCTGTCTTGCTACTGGTGGAAGGCGGACATTGTTGGTGTTGAGCGCAGTTAGCATCTGATGGCGTCGATAGCGTAACATAGAAAGCTGTGAGAATTTTGCATCTGAGGGCGCACAATTTTCAGAATTTTTGCTGTTCCGACGTTTTTTACTGTTTACTAAGACCTCTGGCGATCGGTAAATAAATCAAATGGGCTGGGTAAATTTTGTATGATTTCTGGTAAATTAATCTGCCGGGTAAATAGATTCCCGGCCCATTCCCCCCACTCGGCGCTGCTGCGGCGGCTTACTGTAATATTGCTGCGTGTGAAACAGCACAAAGCGCGCGAAGTTTAATCGACTTCCGACATCACAGAGAATGGTAGTAAAAGCACTAAAACAGAACTGCTGAAATCTCCAAGTAGTTGCAATATTTATAAATACCGATACCCGGCATGCCAATTATTTTCGGAATACCTGCCTGCTAGTGCAAACATCCCTCCCATTTGCTGTCAACAGGTGCAACGGCAGCTCCAGTTCGGTTCCAATTTACGTATTTACCGTCACCGACTTTTGGAGGCCTGGGTTGGGTCTGGGCCTGACAATTTTCCAAATATAAAAGTACCCCTAGAGAGGCATCAGTACAGGGCACGCTCCTGAGGGCCTGTTTTCCAAACATAAAAGTACCCCTAGAGACGCATCAGTACAGGGCACGCTCCTGAGGGCCTGTTTTCCAAACATAAAAGTACCCCTAGAGACGCATCAGTACAGGGCACGCTCCTGAGGGCCTGTTTTCCAAACATAAAAGTACCCCTAGGGGACGCATCGGTATAGGAACGCTCCGGAGGGCCTGTTTTCCAAACATAAAAGTACCCCTACGGGACGCATCGGTATAGGAACGCTCTGGAGGGCCTGTTTTAAATACATAAAAATACCCCTAGGGGACGCATCGGTACAGGAATGCTCCGGAAAGCCTGTTTTAAAAACATAAAAATACCCCTAGAGGGACGCATCAGTATAGGCACGCTCCGGAGGGCCTGTTTTAGAAACATAAAAGAACTCCTAGAGACGCATTTTCCAAATATAAAATCATTTCTGACCTCTCAAAAATCTCGGCGGAGGGGAAGAAAAATATATTTTCACACCAAACATAGAGCAGATAGCGCATACCGTAATCCGGCTGCGGCGGCGCCGAGTGGGGGGAATGGGCCTCCTCCCGGGTAAATATTGATCCGGAGATACATAGACAGGCCACACGGCAGTAGGAAGAAAACCCCCAGTCGGGGGCGGGGCTAGAGGGATTACTGTAGTCGATTTCAATTTTTGGCTGGTGTGAACGTGAAGTTCGTTTTGCCAAAATCGCATTGTTTTTATTGCGATGAAGCTGGTAGAATGCCGGAAAGTGCTCAGTCGTCCGAATTAGTGGAAGTTAGTCACCCAAATATTAGTTGTTGATCAGAAAATCTGGTTGTTTTGCGTCGTGGAAGCGTGTGAGCGATTATGGCGGAATAGTAACAAGAATTTTCGAACGGAAACGGATTGCCTACCTAGCTGATAGAACGGCTCCAGCAAGACCTTTTAACTGAAGTAAACTCACTCGCACCTGCCTTGGATGAGGAAGGCGGAAAAAATCGTGTTTGGCGTAACAATTTTCAGGTTAGCTAGCACCTTCATCTTTTTAATGTTTAAAATGACTTATAGGCTTCAGTGTCTCGCTCGTCAGTTCGTGAGGAAGGGATGACATCGTTAATAGGAAGATCTTTATGTTAGGACTAGTGTGTGTGTTTGTTTATTAAGTAGCGACCGACCGTTAGTACCACGAATAGCGCTTATTTTGCCAACAGTAGACTTCAAGCCGCGGTATTTGCGCATATATATCCTGTAAGAATCGGACGCATGGTGGAGATTTCTTTAGAACGTTGTTCCTGAGCCTATGACTAAAAAGGCGGGTAGTCGGTAGGGCGAATTGGCCTCCTCTGTTTACCGCAACGCCCAACGGGTTTATGCAGAATATTTACGCGCTGATGTCCGCGGCCGGAGAACGAAGTGCTAAGTTTATTCAAAGAAGCCAGCCTGGATGGAGAACACAAACGACGACGATTCTTTGACTATACCGGCCATACATGTACCAGGTCATCCGCCGAAGAGGGAGGGGAGTCTGGCGCCGGCCCGGGGGTCTGAGCCCAAATTTTTGAAGAGGGGTTGGGCACTAAAAAACGCTCAAAAATCGAAAAAAATCGCAATTTTTTGTCAAAATCGCTAATTTGGGCTGAAATACAGCTAAGAAGTGCAGTTTTGCAGGCGATTTTGGCAATTCTTATGTCTGAAATTGAGAAAAATTAAATGTGCTCAAAAATTACTTGCCAGAATAATCGTCTCAAGGGGTCTATATCCGGCGGTCTGGCCTAAGTCGGTTATTTTGTCAGGCCCCTTTCTTCTGAGCAAAGTACAATATGCAAATTTCGAGAACAGTACAGTAATCTCGTTGATGAGAGGAACAGATCCATGTATACATGTATGGGGTTTACACCAGGCATAAATTCGGGACACTGCCGGATGTACCCAGCGCCAAAGATTTTTGAACAGACTTTAGAACACTCTGTCCAGCACTACAATGTAGCAATACGTGTGGCACACTTTCAGTTTCTATATTGCTTTATAGTGCATGTCTGTTATGTTACATGTATGTTGTAAGTATAAAATTATTAAAACTCTGTGCATAATGAACAAAATAAATTGAGCAAGGATTTTGCAAGAAAAAGTAAGGAAGTATAAAAGATAGGGGAGTAATTTTTTGCAGGGAGTAAGGATTTTGCACAACACCCGCACACATGCTCGGTGTCAGTCTGGGCGGGTCTCACTGGTAGCTGTCCCCGTTTCCGTGTGTACGAACACGTGTTGTTGCTATTGTAGCTTTAAGTGCAAGGGCAGATCCAGTCCGTTCCCATTCTTTGGGTAAAGTCGAAGACGAATTCGGGTCCTACATACTGTCTTTTGTAACAGAGCCTACTTTCTCAGAAAATTTATTCAACTGTACATAGAAAGGTAAAAAGTTACGCAGCTCAATGCAGACTTCGACGATCACGCAAATGCTAGCTCATGGTAGGTAATCTCCCCCAATTTGACGACTTTTCCTTTTTATTGATCGGACCTGCAATGTAGATGAAATCGTCGAATTTTCAGAGTCTGGTATAGGCAGGCCTGCCGGCACAGTTGGTGTAGTGGTTTAGGCCGCATGGCCACTGTGCACGACGTCGTGCGCTCATCCTCTCGGCGCGGCAAGTTTCTTGCCTCAAAGAGTTGGTCGTCGGCATAAAGCTCCACCCAGGCCACCGAAAGCTGGTGACAGCTAGTAGGTAAATTGTGAACCGATTGGATCTGCCGTTGCACCGAAGCCACTCCACAAAGCATGCCGCGTTGGGAAGAAGATCTACGATGTCAGAAGCTGTCTGAGAAACCAACTATGCTGGGAGCCCTCTGGCATATGGGGCACCGGCGGCCGTCGGGAGCTGTCAGCATCATGGCATCGACACGCCGGCCGCCCTCCTGGTGACCGGCGCCCAGCAGCATGGCTAGGAGTGGCTGGCAGTGAAAGAAGGGCAACGTCCGAGATGACGAATCACGGGGGTAGCGGAATGGACCTCGAGTCTGATCGCAGGCCGTAAGGCCCCCCGCACATCGGACCGGATCGGATCGGATAGGCAGGCCTATACATTAAACATTGTTTTTTCGAGAGGAACAATCCACCGCAAACCTGCTTTGTCATCCATAGTTACTAAAAGAAAAAACAGTTATATTTTCTTTTCGGTATCTTATGAATGCCGTGGCTTTCACGATTCCCCGCCACAACACCATGCGTTTTATGCCATTCCTAACATCTTGCGCCTACATTTTTCTACATGAATATAAATTCAGCTAAATTCTATAAGTAATTATTCGTTGGCAATGATTCAAATACAACTGCTAAACACTTCTAATTTATAGCGGTAGTTGCGCAAAAATATGTTCTGTTTTCGTTGCAATTGCAGGTGCTGATAAATGCGTTTGCTATTTTTGAACTTCCCGCGCCACTTTGCTACACACAGCGCGGCGCTACAGTAACCCTGACGGCGGCCATCTTGTTGGGGGGTTTTTTTCCTATAATCGGCCACACCGGTCAGCGGCGATTCGGCCGGCCGCAGCCAGAAAAGGGACGTAACGCTAGTTTGTCGATGCTGGGCGTACGTACCGTATACCGAGTAAAACAAGCCTTTCGTGAACATCAAACGCAAAAACTACGGTAGCTGATAATTTAAACTTTGAATTTTATTCCTGAAAGTGCAATTTTAAGAGTCGGTCTCTGAACCGATCGAGTCTCAGTATTCAGACCCCAAAATTGAAACTTTGGGCTAGAGAGCTGTAAGTTGGTACACTAATACATACTTATGAGTTGTCTTTCGGCCCCAAAGGATTAGTGGATTTGACGCTCCAATCCCGAGATACAGCCTTCTGAAAATCGGCCCGCTTAACTATGGGACCAAAATTTCAAACTCGAATTTCTTACCTACCAGCTGGAGTTGGAAGATAAAAATTTGGGTTTTTGCGTAACTTTCGGAGTACTTTAAGAATCTGCAGTCCAATTTTGTGTTAGAAGAAAAAAAATTTTTTTCGACCTCTTTGGCGGGTCATAACTCGGCTGGAACCCCCTAGAGGCGCTTTTTTATTTCATAACTTTGTAGCGCTTTTTATAAGCTTCATTTTGGTATAGAATATGCTACGATTGCTGATGGCCAACCTTGTTAAAATTGACCTCAAATGTCACCAACTCGAAAAATTCGCATGTTTCACTATAGACATAATTTTCCAAATCGAATTTCTGACTTAATAAACGGAGTTTAGTTTTGAAAATTTGGGTTTCCAGAGTACTTTCAGTGTGCTTTCGGAATATTTAGTGGATTTAGAATTTCGATTTAAAATTTTTTCGACCTCTTTGGCGGGCCATAACTGGGCTGGAAACCCCCCTAGAGGCGCTTTTTTATTTCATAACTTTATAGCGCTTTTTATAAGCTTCATTTTGGTATAGAATATGCTTCGATTGCTCGTGGCCATTCCGGTGACAATTGGCCTCAAATGTTGAGAACTCATAAAAATTTGGCCTTCCAAATGAGGGAATTTTTCGAGTTTGTAAGCTATGAGGCCAATTTTCACTGGATTGGCCACCAGCAATCGTACCATATTCTATACCAAAATGGAGCTTATAAAACGCGCTACAAAGTTATGAAATAAAAAAGCGCCTCTAGGGTGGTTCCAGCCGAGTTATGGCCCGCCAAAGAGGTCGAAAAAATAAGTTTTTCTTCTAACACAAAATTGGACTGCAGATTCTTAAAGTACTCCGAAAGTTACGCAAAAACCCAAATTTTTATCTTCCAACTCCAGCTGGTAGGTTAGAAATTCGAGTTTGAAATTTTGGTCCCATAGTTAAGCGGGCCGATTTTCAGAAGGCTGTATCTCGGGATTGGAGCGTCAAATCCACTAATCCTTTGGGGCCGAAAGACAACTCATAAGTATGTATTAGTGTACCAACTTACAGCTCTCTAGCCCAAAGTTTCAATTTTGGGGTCTGAATAGGGCAAAGGGCCAAGACTCGATCGGTTCAGAGACTGACTCTTAAAGTTGTTTTTTTATTTTTTTATGTATAATAAAAACAAAATACTTTATATGGCTTTTCTGTTTAATAATTTCATTTCATTTATGGGTGTTGTTTGATTTATGGGTGTTGTTTGCTTTCTACCAGTGCCATACATGTAGTTGGGGGGTTTGGGGGTTTTTACCCCCAAGCCCGATTTTCGGCGATCCAAGCCGAATTTTGGGGGTTCTTCTGAAACCCCCAAAACTGCTAAAATTCATGCTTTCAAGACTTATAAACCGTAATTTAGAGTTTCTAAAACTGTAAATCGGGCTACTGACACCCTAATTATGGTTTCTAAAGCCGTAAATACGGTTCCGGAACCATAATTAGGGTTTCTGAAACCGTAAAACGTAAATAGTGTTTCTGAAACCCTAAATAGGGTTCCGGAACCCTAATTTGGGTCTCTGAAACTCTAATTAGGGTTTCAGAAACCCAAATTAGTGTTCGGGAACCCTATTTACGCCTTTAGAACCCCTAATTATGGTTCCAGAACCATATTTACGGCTTTAGAAACCAATTAGCTGTATTACGTCGAATAAAATAGAGCTTTTTTGCACGTTTTAAAGCAACAAAGGTTTTTTGCACGTTTTTAATAAAAATAGGATTTTCTGCACGTTTTTAAAGAATAAATAGGGATTTAAAGGGCATTTTTGCCTCCCTATTGTGCTGTGTTTTGCTGTAAACTGTACTGTACTTTCTGATTCTGGGTCTACAACATTAGTACAAAGTTGTATATCAGTTTGGTGTAAATACTTCCCACAGGATCAATAGACCAAATGCATATGTAGAAATGCTGTTTGTAAAAGGGAGGTCCGAGGGGTCTGCCCCCATCCGACTTAAACCAGACCCCCCCCCACCGGATGGGAACCGCCCCCAGGACGATTTTCCCGACCCTGCCACTCCGATTTTCCTGGCAAGTAATTTTTTGAAAAAAATTTTGGGATTTTTTTGCGATTTCAAACACAAACATTGCCAAAATCACCTGAAAAACAGCACTCTTTAGCTTTAGCCCGAATTAGGGATTTTTTCGATTTTTAGCCAAAAAATTGCGTTTTTTGCCGGTTTTCAGCGCTTTTTAGTGCCCAACCCCTCCCAGCATTTGGGCTGAGACCCCTGGCCAGAACCAGTCCTCCCCAGCCCCTCCTCCCACCCTTCGGCGGATGACCTGTTACATGTATGGCGCTAAGCTTCTAAATTGAACTAAATTACTAGCCGAGTAGAACAGTACTTATCCTTGAAAGGGATCGCAAAAATAAATGCCCAATATATATTAGAAGTAGATGAGAGGCAAGAAGCCTACTCTAAGACTTTATGTACTGTACGTACATTTGTAAACATTATTCAACTACAGTCAAATACCTTGTTTTATGCATGCCATGCATTCAGTATGTACTGTGAATTTTGCAGTGAGAAACTGAGTCCTTAACATCCGAAAACGTTCCTCTCTGAGGCCACAAACATTTATTTATCATTAAGATGTTTTCATGCTCTTTTATGCGTAATGGTCGATCAAACAATTCTTGAAACAAGTGGGGGAATAACTAAACTAAACGTTCCGAAACAGTAAAGTGGCACTCTGATTCATGGCGAAAAGCGTAATTCTATTTAACACTTCCTTGAGAGAATTTTTTCACAGTTTTTACAGAAAATAACGTGCGTGTTTGCAAGATTTTTTCTAAAAAATACCCATTCAAATACCCGGTATTTTTCAAAAAATCGGGTATACCCGGGTATGGGTATTTCAAAAACTACCTGGGTATGGGTATACCCAATTTCAGGTAGTTTTGCTCAAAAATATCCAGTTTCGGGTATGGGTATGGGTATACCCGATCAGCAGTACCTGCAAGAACGCCGATCTAAACCAGCGATGTAACGGGATTACGACTGTGGTTGAGGCTATTTCACAATGTTCTGAAATTACTTCTAGTCGATGACATAGGTTAAGAAACGCTTCCATTGACTATGCGGGCTACCTTATATGTAGCATTGCCAAGATCTTACATACTTTATACACATCAAGGGCCCAAAGCTATTTTAGCTTGTAAAAACATCTATTAAACACAAATTTACCATGCCGTGAAGGTTACAAGCTTGAGCTTTGCATTACAACTTCGAAAGAATCGTCGTCTGTCTGTTATTTGCAACTTGGCGTTGTAGGGCGCAGTGATTGGCGCCGAATTGTCGGTCTTGCGTCATTTAGAAAAGTCCGCCCAGCATCGACAAACTAGCGTTACGTAGAAAAGGGGCAGTGATTGGTGCCGTGCCTTTTCTTACACAACACGCACGCGCTCCTGTCGTCTGTGTCCTGTCTCGCTTGACTTGGATGGGAGAGTAGTGGACTAATGTGGCAAGTGGACCGAATGTGATGTGGCATCAGCCGACTGCCGCCGAGCTCTAGATTTTTTATTCATCAAGGAATGCAGAGCTCAATAGACTGGGTGCCGGTGGGTCGGTACTGGAGCAGAGTGCTGTCCCTGGGCTGTGTCCAACTTCTCACTGACAACTGGAGTGGTTGTGATCAACTTTTTATTATCATTCCTGGTAGGTGGGCGAGGTGAATTTGAGCAACCAACCAAGTGTCTTCAGGTAATCCAGGAGTCGATCAGGCGTATCAAGACTTTGCTGAAGGTTTGGTAGAGCGTTCTTCCCATATCTCTACTGCCGTTCTGGTGCCCAGTCATCTGAATCACGTGACTCTGCCTCCCGAGTTAGCAGCCTATTCTAGCACCCATTCGGGAAACGGTACTCTCTTTTGAATGAAAGACAAATAAATTCGTGAAAAATGTTGAAATTTTGGTTACGATACTCTGCTCGGTTCCTGTGATATTTGCCCTCAAATTCAAAGCAGATTTGCCAATGAACGATAGTGATTAAAAAGAACCCGGCCGATTTTTTACTTTTGCAACCATGAATCTCAACCGATTTGAATAAATCCTAAATAAATTTAATATAGAATAAATCAATGAAAGATTGATAAATTCTTGAAAGATTGGTGAACTTTTTGTTAAGATACTGTGCTTAGTTCTTGAGATATTTGCCCTCAAAGTCGAAACAGATTTTGGCAAAGAACAAGAGCGATTCCGTTGCACTTCACAATAAAACAGATTCTACTACTGAGGGCTAACGAGACTTTACTGGTGAATCAAAACGAGCGTGTGTTTCTCCAATAAAGCCTCCAATAGCCATCAGCAGTAGTAGGAATCCGTTTTGTTATGAAGTGCAACGGAATAATAAAAATTTCTTTTGTTCATTGCCAAAATCACTGTTTTGTCTTTGAGGGCGTATATCTCAGGGTCTAAGCAGAGTACATTAACAGAAATTACAGTAACCTTTTAAGAAGCTTTTTATCTCTCATTTAAAAAACCAGTCATTCAAATCGCTTGAGAGTTGCGGTTGCTACAGTGAAAAATCTGCGGGGCTGTTTTTAACGAACCCTGAATTTGAATTTGAACTAAGTTTGCGGAATGGCAGTAAAAAAGTGTCCATTATTGAGGCACCGTGTATGCTATTTGTCTGCTTAACTTAAATATAATTCTTCTTAAAATAACTTAATTCCGACCCATACATGTAACAGGGGGTCTGCCCCACTTGACTTAGGTCAGAGCCTCCTGGATGGACCCCCCGGAGACGATTTTTCCGACCCCTTCCGACTTTTCTGGAAAATAGTTTTTTGTGCAAATTTTTGCGATTTTTGAGACACAGAAATTGCGAAAATCGTCTGTTAAACAGCACTTTTTAGCTGTATTTCAGCCAAAATTAGCTTTTGACGATCGTTAGCGAATAATTGCGATTTGGAGCGTTTTTTAGTGCCCAACCCCTTCCCCCTTTCGTCGAATGACCTGTTACCAGTCATGGGCAAAGGGGGAGGGCTGAGGGGGGTTGACCCATCATCAGGCTCTGATCTACCCCCATCAGCCGGCCGCTACCCCCATCAGGAATTTTTGGGAAGAATTTTGTATAGAAAATTATGATAAAAATATGCCTGGAATAGGCGTAAATGAGCTCATAATAGCTAGTTTTAAGACACGTATTCTGTAATGTTCAACTTCCCATAGGTACAATTCCTTCCATAGTCGAGAAAGTTCAAAGTTTCTATACCACTAGATAGACCCTTGAGAGGTTGGTGACAAACCACACTTGGTTTCTCCAAATTCCTCAGTACACATGAGAATTTCAAAATTTCGTTTTCCAAACAGCACTGTTCCGATTTCTGACCATAACTTTTCAACGAATTGCTGGATTTAAAAACGGACTGCACCATTTTGATTTTGACTTATTTTAATGAAAAATAAGCCAAAAACCCTGATTTTCGCCAAAAATCGGACTTTTGGCTTACCACCCCCTCAGCCCCCCTCAGGCATTGAAAATTGTACCCGCTCAGCCGAAATGCTAGCCCATGTCTGCCTGTTACATGTATGATTCCCACCCATACCCACTTGCATGTATCGGTAATCTAAGCAGTATATCATTTTCAGAGATTTTCCTGCTGGAAGAGCAAATCAAGCACAAATTGGATTTCGTGCTCCAGTACATTCCTGCTTCGGTGCCCAAAATTACCCTAATCGGTCATTCTATCGGCTGCTACATAATTCTAAGAATACTCGGCCGATTAATAGACAGAGGCTACCGCATCCACAAGGCCATATTTCTCTTTCCAACCGTTGAGAACCTCTCGCAAACCATAAACGGCCGATGGGTGGCCAAAATCACTCGACTAAAACTCGAAAAACTGGCTATGTTCTTTTCGGTTCTACTCGACTATTGCATTCCCGACGCGGTTAAACGCTGGTTATTCTATTTGAACGAAATGGCCTTCGTATCTGACAATCTTTCTAGTGCAGTATGTGAGATTCTAACCAGTAAAGTGGTAAGAAACGTAATTCAGATGGGTTTGAATGAATTGGAGTCTGTCACTGATTTGGACCTGAGTCTAGTACTGACTGAGTACAAGGAAAAATTGATTTTCTACTATGGTACCGAAGATAAATGGTGTCCTTTGTCGTTTGCGCTTAAAATGAAGTCATTATTGGGTGATGATCAAGTGATTATTTGTGATAGCCAGGTGGCACACGCGTTTGTAATAGCTGAGAGCGCAGTCATGGCTGATAAAGTTCTAAATGCCCTGTTATAAAGTTTGACTTTGCTCTTTGCTTTTGGTTGTCTACTGCTGGTTTAGTCCAGTCATTTCTGATTACTTCATTGCGTGTGCTGTGAAACCGAGTAAATTGTTAATTTTTTGTATGGTTTAGCCTAGCTTTCTTATTACAGTCGGGCACTAAAGGCCGTTTTTGTTATCGACACCTACCTGGGCTGGTAGCACCATATGGTTCCCCCACGTTCAGGGCCTGTAGTGGTACCGGTAGTATCGTATACGGTGCCCCAAATTTGGCCACTGTGGTGGTACCGTAGCCCTACCTGCGCATTGATACCGGTACTGCATATGGTACCACTCTGCTCAGATTTCACACCATATATGGTACCAGCACCCTTGGGTAAGAGTACCATACTTGTTACCACCGCAGTCCCCGAACGTGGGGTACTATAAATGGTACCGGTGCCACTATCCTTGGTAACGGTACCGACCTATATATGGTGTCGGTACCATAAACGGCGTTCAGTGCCAGCAAGAATGCATAAAAGAGTAGCAAGAATGTGCCACTCAGCGGCCGGCCGAGTGTCGATGCGCTGTACCAAAATTACTGGAGGGGTCGCGAATTCCAGTAATTTCAGGACAGGTTGAGAATTTCGCGACCCCTCCAGTAATTTTGGTACAGCGCATCGACACTCGGCCGGCCGCTGAGTGGCACATTCTTGCTCTCTTTTATGCATTCTTGGTGCCAGACTTATGTAGCTTGCATATCTTAGGCAATTGCTGTTTTATTTCAGTTCAAAATAGTAACCGACTGTGCGTTATTAAAGGGAGGATAGGCATTCATAAATGTAACAAGGGATTCGTTGCTGTCTCCCCCCACCCAACTTAGATGAGACCCCCGATCGGGTCCCTCGGGACTACTTTTCCGAGCCCCCTCCGATTTTTCTTGCTGGTAGGAACGTTTTCAAGCTAATTTTTACAATTTCAGACACTAAAATCGCCTGTAAAACATCACTTTTTACCTGAATTTCAGCGCGAAAATTACAAATACCTACAAAATTGCGTTTTCCAGTATAGTACCCGATCGTCCTCTCGTAGGATTTGGGCTCACACCCGCCAGCCCCTCCCCGTCTGTGTTGGACCCTTTACAGCATGCGTGTAACAGATCCCGACCGGCCTGGGGGTTCCGACAGGCGGGGGAATCGAGGGCGTATCGCCCAGAGGGGGTGCAAAAATATAAAAAGCTCCAAAACGCCTGGAAATGCGTTTTTAGCGCGTGTTTCTCAGTAAGGAGGCAAAAGATCGTTATTTTAAACTGCCAAACATGGGCCCGAAATTGGGTTGGCGGGAAAATCCGAAAGTTTGGGGGTTGGCCAACCGATTTGGGGTGGCGGCAAGTTTGATGGGCGGGTGCACGAACAAAACTCGGCTTCAGGTTGGTGTTTGGGGTGGACAGACAAACTCTGGGATCCCCGTGTGTGCGTTTTAGAGCTAAAAAGAAGCAAAAATGAGAAAAAGTCCTTGTAAAACACCGATTTCTCTTAAGCATCAGCAGTGGAAACGCCAAATTCGGTTTCGAATGGCTTTTCAAGCGAATTTTAGGCTAAAAATTAGTGATTTCTGACCCAGTTTATTAGTAGAGCAGCCGCTGCGACTTGTGTTTTTAGGTCGTGGGGGCCGGTTGAGAAGGTAGCCCTTTCTAGCTGGGGCTACGCCCTAGTAAATCTATGCGTTACATGTATGCAAGTTAGAAAAAAGTGTTGAAAATTGACGGCATAAAGGTAGATTCATACTGGTGTAGAAAAAGATGGCCAGACGACTTTTCTGTAGGGCGACTGATTTGTAATATACGCACCAACACGCCACGTCACATCTTCCGCCTGCAACAACACCTGGAAGATGACGCGTGGCGCGTTGGTGCGTGTATTATAAATGAGTCGCCCTGTAGAAAAGTCGCCTGGCCATCTTTTTTCTGCACGAGTATGAATACACCTTAATATCGCTGATCAAAGACTTTCTGATTGTGTGTGATTTGTCAGTCTAAATAATGTAAATACTTTTCTTTCTATTCTAGCATAAAAATGGAGGCCCCAGTGCAAAAAACTTCGGCTGATGTGGAAGGCGGAAAGAAGCGATATCGATTTATTGACTCGGTCAAAAGCGCTACCTTTGTGATCGGCACAGCTGCGGTGGTGTTTATTGCTTTTAGGAACACTGTTACCTGGTACGTTGAGACAGTTCACAGTGCCAAGTATGTGAGTGGTTTAGAGAGCTGATTGAGCCTTAAAAAGCTTCAAAATTCGATAGATTATTAGCTTTAGGCAGTGCCTTTTGCGCTAAAGTAAAAGTTTGCTTAATTTGGGCGATAATTTCTTTAAGCAGTAATTAATCAGACAACTTTCTCTCTTTCTATCAAAAACTTGTTTTACAGTCCGGCACTTAACGCCGTTTATGCTGGCACCCTAAATACCGGTACCATATGGTACCCAACCCATTAGTGTTGTTAGGCTCTTTTTTTAAAAAAAAAGCTTTTTTTTTGAAGGCCCATTTCGAAAATTTTTTATTTTATTCACAGTATGGAAATTTTGGGGGAAAATCGCTGAATTTAGCCTCAGATATACATTAGCGGTGCAGTTCTATCAATTTCTTGCCTATTCTAAGCCTAAAAATAGGTTTTGAAGGGAAGCAGCCACTCTGTGAGCAATGCTGCAGGTAGAATGTCGACTCTCAGGCTGTAACACTATGTTTGAACCAAAGTATCAGCTTTTGTATTTAAAGTTGCTTCTGATGCATCCTTGCATCTCCTACAAGCTATATTTCATGCTAGGAAAAAATTTTGACAAAAAAAAATTTCGAAATGAAAAATTTTCATAAAAAAAAGCTTTTTTTTGGCTTTCAAAAAAAAATTTTTTTTTACAACTCTACAACCCATGACCATGGGTGCCGGTACCATATATGGTGCCACTACCCTAAGTACTAGTACCATGCTAGATGCTACCGATACCTTATATGGTGCCAGTACCATAAACGGCATTAAGTACCTGACTGTCATATGAGCATCTACGGTACGTTTGTAAAATCGCACAAGCTCCTGTTTACAGGCACGCCCAAAATGTCTGGGGAGCGTCAGGAGATTTCTGGCAGAGTCACTGGGAGAAATTTCACGACTGGTTAGAGGGAGACACCTACACTATGGGGGTGTGGGGCACCTGCGCTACTACCTACGGAGCTTTCTGGCTCTTCAATTTCTTCTTTATGGCTATCGATTTGACACAACCGCAGTTCCTGGTCAAATACAAAGTGCAGGACAACACTAAGGTATTGCTTTTGTTGGCCTAGGCGCCCAATTTTTAGTTAAGGGTAAAGGCCTATTTTCTGCTTCTGCCAGCCGTGGAAATTTGGACTTGGCAGACTGACAAACTGGTTGGTATTACACCTGGTAGCACTTAGCCAATCGATCAGTCTAAATTAAATTGAGTGGTTGTCATAGAGAGTTGTCAAAAATTTTTGAACGCCCAAAAAACTCTTATTACCGTCAGACACATGGCGCCGTTTATGGTACCGACATACATGGGCCGGGGGTAAGGGGGTATACCCCTCCCCTCGGCCGGCCATCCCCCCTCCCCCACCCCCCCCCCCCCCTCCCGGAGGGAGGAAATTTTCGCTTATTTAAGGCAAAATAGGTGTTTTTGGCCTTTTTTCGGGGACCCCCCTCCCTCCGAGGTCTCCAGACCCCCCTACCCCCTCCGGATTTTGGCAATTTTTGTGCCTGAAATTGTAAAAATTTGCTCAAAAATTTACTTGCCAGAAAACTCGGCGAAATCGTCTCGGGCGGGGGGGTCTGGCCCAAGTCGGGTGGGGGACAGACCCCTGTTACATGTATGCAACGGCACCATATGGTACCAGTGGCATAAACGGCGTTAAGTGCCAGACTGAATAAATGCGCCTTAAATAGAATTGGAGAAATAAAGTCGGGTGTTAATATAGCTGGAGAGACGAATGTTCTGGAAGGCAGTGGCGGTGGCTCTATTCAACCAGACCGTAGTAGGCATTCCGGTCATTCTACTTCTCTACCGGTTGATGTTGGTTCGAGGCTGTTCGTTCGGCAAGGAACTTCCCACATTCCCCTGGGTGGTTTGGGAGTTGTTCGTCTTTATCTGGATTGAAGAACTCGGATTCTACTATAGTCACAGGTCAGCTTGCTTGCCTATGGTACCTCTTAGCTAGCAGCCGAGCTTCCCTCCCCCAGCCCGGAGACTTAGTAGGCCAGACCCAAACACGCCCCGGGTGGGAGCGGAGCCCTCCTCCGATTTTACTGGCAAGTAATTTTTTGAGAAAATTTTAGCATTTTTAGCAATTTCACCGACACAAAAGTTGCCAAATCGCATTTAAAACATCACTTTCTAGTTGTATTTGAGTCTAAATTAGCGTTTTTAGTGCCCAACCCGCTCCCTAGAATTTTTGGCCTCAAACCCCCTGCTGGTCGGCGCCAGACCCGTCAATCCCCTTACCCTTCGGCGGATGACCTGTTACATGTATTAGTACAGTTACATGAGGAGGGTTGGGGGTCTGGCGCCGGCCGGCGTGGTTTCAGCTCAAATTCTAGGAAGGGGCTGGACTGAGAACCACCCCGTCCGATTTTTCTGGCAAGTGAATTTTTAAGCAAATTTTTGCAATTTTTTACAATTTCAGACACAAAAATTGCCAAAATCGCCTGCAAAACAGCACTTTTTAGCTGTATTTCAGCCCAAATTAGCGATTTCTAGCCCAAAAATTACGATTTTTTCGATTTTTGAGCGTTTTTAGTGCCCTACCCCCTCCCAAAATTTTGGTTCAGAAACCCCCCCAACCCCCTCCCCCATCGGCGGATGACCTGTTACATGTATGCCTATAACCCCCTTCGGCGGATGAGCTGAGTGAATTTCCCTAACTATAAACTGAAACCGGGACCTAATCGGTAATACTTTACTTAAAGAAATACATTGGACTGTTTGTAATAATAATTGTTATCCTTTTCAGACTATTCCATCATCCAAAATTGTACAAGCACATTCACAAGATGCATCACGAGTGGACCGCTCCTATTGGTAATTTCTTTATCCACAATGACTTGGGGTCGGCGGCAGAAACCTTTTGTTTTCTTCAAGAAAATCTCTTTAAGAGCCATTTTATATAAGAGCGGTATGGCTTTCGTCAGGAGAGCGGCGGACGGCCAAATCTGACCTCCACTTTTTATTGGCTCATTTGAAAGCCCAACACAAGGAATGTTTAAAACCGAAGATTTCCAAGATTTTTGGACGTTCACGGTCCCCGAAAGAAGTCCAAAAAGCGCCTATTTTGCCTTAAATAAGCGAAAATTTTCTCCCTCCGGGAGGGGGTATACCCCTTAGCCCCGGTCAGACATGGGCTAGCATTTCGGCTGATGGGGGGGGTAGAATTTTCAATTCCCGAGGGGGGTAGGAGCGCCTGATGAGGGGCTGAGGGGGTGGTAAGCCAAAAAGTCCAATTTTTGGCGAAAATCAGGGTTTTTTGGCTTATTTTTCATTAAGATAAGTTAAAATTAGTTATTCTGAGCTCATTCACGCCTATTCCAGGCATATTTTTATCATAATTTTCTATACAAAATTCTTCGCAAAAATTCCTGATGTGGGTAGCGACCGTCTGATGGGGGTTAGATCAAAGCCTGATGGGGGCCAACCCCTCAGCCCCCCGCCCCCTTTGCCCATGTCTGCCCCCGGCCCATGCATGCAACCTGTACATTGTTGCGTTCGGTTCCGATTGACCGGTTGGTTGTCTGCAGGTCTGGTGGCGATCTACGCGCACCCGATCGAGTCGGTGGTGACCAACTCCCTGCCGATGATGGCCGGACCGCTGCTGTGCGGCTCGCACGTGGCCACGGCTTGGCTCTGGTTCATGCTGGGCGTTCTCTCTGCCACCAACGCTCACTGCGGCTACCATCTGCCCTTCTTCCCCTCACCAGAAGCTCACGACTTCCACCATCTCAAGTAAGACCGCCCTACTATCTACTTGCACTGGTTATTTCGTCTAAAGTTTTGTTTCAATCGAAAACCCTATGCTGTGCCGGCGTGGCAAGCAAGCTGACTTTCAGTCTAGTCAAAGGCAAACGTGCAACACTCACAGGGAAAACGTCTTTTGAGATACGGTTACTGCGATCTGTTAATGTACAGTTAGAGATCGCATTAACCGTGCCTTGTAATCGCATTAACCGTAGCTTGTAACCGCATTAACCGTAGCTTGTCATCGTATTTAACTATCGTAAGACGGTCTGTCTACAAAGATCTCATTAGCACATCGTTTAAATACGTTAAATGCGTTAAATACGAGTCAACCAAAGCCATTCCAGAACGCAGTGCTGACTGTTGTAGCACGGTTAACGTGATCTGCTAATGCGATTGTTGCAGATGATCTGTAAATGTACATTAGCAGATCTCATTTAACGCATCATCAGTCAGAGGCGCCGCGCCGCTTTATCACATCGTTACTACGCTAAATGCGATCTTGTTATGCGATCTGTAACTGTACGTTAACAGATCGCAGTAACCGTATCTAAAAAGACGTTTTCCCTGTGACTTTGCGTGGGACACGCTATATTTGTGGTGGGGAAAACAGCCGCTTCTGGATGGGATTCCATAGGCGGAGAGAGTGGAGTCCATTTGCTGTCTGTCCAGACTCCAGACAGCCACAAGCAGGCGTACTCCATTGGAAGCTGTATTTGTGGTCCTACATAACTTCGAAATTCGTATTAGGGCCGGCTCTGAAAAGCTAAAGTCACTTGCAAGCTTAAAACTAAAAATCATGCAAGCAAAATCGCTTGTAAGGGTACTACAGTACAAAAGAAACATTCTTGTAACGAGGCGGCAAAGCTAAATAATAATCCAGATTAAGGAAAAGCGTGTTTTGGCTACAAGTACAACCCATACATGGGCCGGGGGTAAGGGGGGTATACCCCTCCCCCTCGACCGGCCATACCCCCCTCCCCCACGCACCCCCCTTCCGGAGGGAGGAAATTTTCGCTTATTTAAGGCAAAATAGGCGTTTTTTGGACTTTTTTCGGGGAGCCCCCCCCCCCCCCCCTTCGAGGTCTCCAGACCCCCCTACCCCCCTCCGGATTTTTCCGGCCCATGTATGGTACAACCTATATTATAGGAAATAGCACCCGTACCATCCATTGGGATACCCCGGATTTTGCAGAAGCGGCTGTAAAGTTTTGCTGTTGCCAGGTTAGGAGGAGAAAATTTTGAAGTCGCATTTAAGTGGTATTCTGAGCGTGAAATTAACAAATTTTTAACAGTTTTAGAAGTCTAAAGAAAGCGAGAAAACTATAGAAAATTAATTAGACTTCAACTATACTAAAATTATTATTATTATTTTATATTCACCCATGGCCCGGCCCATGCAGGCCTCCAGTTGGTATGACAAAGAGATTGATTAGTTCGGATTTCGACAAAAATTTGATTGATTAGTACAAAATCGGTGCCAATCCGTACTATATGCCAAAGGTGCTAGCTAACAAAACAAGAGAACCTGTTTCAGGTTCACCAACAACTTCGGAATGCTCGGAGTGTTGGACCGACTGCACGGCACGGATGCGCAGTTCCGTAAAACCAAAGCTTACGAGCGGCATTTTATGATGTTGTCACTGGTGCCGGTGAAAGAGCTGATTCCCGATAGAGCTAAGGACAAGCCAGAGTGATTTATATAGTAGACGAATCCCGTTTTGTACCTGCCTCCTCATAATAAGTCATTTTCTCAGAGCAAACCGCTCTTTTCTAAGTCTGTCTCTGTGTGTGTTGTTGTCTGTGTTCTTTGTGGTGTACATGGGCCGGAAGGAGTATATGGAGGGGTAAGCCAATTTGGCGAAGAAATTTCTGTGAGAATTGACCGGTTTCCCAAGAAAGCGTTGCCAAAATTTGGAAAGGGGTAGGCTCCACCAACCCTGCCGCGAAGCAGGGCCAGGCAGGCCCTTATACAGGGTTGCCCGTTTATCTATGTTGGCTTTCGTTTTGCTCTAACTCTTGTGTTAGTCGATCAAATTGGTTGACATTTTAACAGAAAGACGCGCACAACCTCAGATTTGGTGCTCTCAAATTTTTTGCAACGTCTACCAGTTTAACCACTAGTTATTCACTTCTATGTGTCCGTTGGCACTTCACGTGTCAAATCACACGTGGAAGCGCATAACTAGTGGTTGAAGTGGTAGACGTTGTCAAAAATTTGAGAGTACCAGATCTGAGGTTGTGTGCGTCGTTCTGGTAAAATGTCAACCAAATAGATCGACTAGCACAAGAGTTAGAGTAAAACCAATGCCGATATAGATAATCGGGCCACCCTGTATGTGTTTGTGTTATTAGTATTAAAACAATACTGTATATTATTTTATTAATTACGCATACTTATGTATTCTTCTGTGGTACGTTTTGCTTGCTCTGTTCATAACCAATTTCCTGCTAAAACTAAACCAATTTAAAATTTTGCACCTCACCCCTAAAAACTACGATGTTTTTTTGGATGACCCCTCCGGTCTAATCTTGGTACTGTGTCCGACTTTGGAAAATGGACAATAAAATGTAGTAGATAGGAAAAGGAAGTTTTTAGACAATGCACAATAATTTTGGCATTTGTAAACACAACCCATGTTGAGCCTTCCTTGTAATATACGTAGTAGTTGCGGACAAAAGCTTCCTAGGCAACTGAAAACGTCGACGTTTTCGTGCCAAACCAGACCCCAGCCCCTCTCTGAACGTCGTAGTTTACGGATGGCCCCTAAAGCAATTTTCCCCTGATGAATGATTTGTACCTACTGTACTGTATGTGCTACATATTTCTAAGTGAAGTGGTTGATGTGTACGTACAAAAACAATTAATGCTGGTCATTTTATTCGTCGTGCTCAGTGTGTATATCTTCCCTGAAAGCTTACCATATTTTGGTTGCAAACAGCAAAATAGGAGCTTATCGTTGTTGGATAAAAACTGCTTTGTCAGCTAGCACGCTGTAAACACGCTATCAAAGCAACCATCCAGTCTAAAGTCCATTTCAATTTATTCATTCTTGTCAAGTACAAATTCGCTTCTCAACTATACCCGTTTTGCGGTAAACTGAGTTAGGTAATTAACGGTGCTCTAGTAATTAATAGTAGTAATAATTCACAGCACACAAACAAAACACAACATTGAGAGTCAGAAACAAGAAATCACTGTCTACTTTTCAAGTAAGCCCTATATCTGGGCGTCGTTTTTCGGAAGGAGGAGCGTCGACTCCAAAAGACCAGCGTTGGGGGCGTGTCTTCGCTGGACAGCGACGAGTCGTAGGAGCAGACCGACGAGCGACGCGAGACCATTGGCTCGCTCTGCCAGATCTGCTGGTCGACCGAGAGCAGCCGACCGACGGCCATGAAAACGGCCAACAGCCAGGACAGACAGACGCAGACGGACAGGTAGAGCGGCGCTGCGAAGAAAAGGATGAAGAGCAGCGATTTTTTGTGACGACTGGCGTAGCCCAGAAATCCAGATAAGGCCAGCGTCCAGAGCGTTATTTCGGCTTGTAGAATTTCCAGAAAGACATTGGCGCTTGAGCTGGCATCGGCCTTAGAAGGCAGGGAAGAAAGACAACTCTGAAAGCCAGACATACGTATGTATGTATAGTTGGGAGTGGATCTAATCTGAGGTGTAAATTCGCGGCAGCATAGGACTGTTGTTTACGATCAGCTGCCTTTCACGTGAATGCCCTCTGGTTTGAGTAGCGAGGCGACTGTTTATGTCAAACTTTAACAGGCGTGCCGAAGAGAGTAATGGCGGATGTTTAAACTCGGTACTACTAATTAGAGCAATTTTAGACAATAATACAGTACTCTAACGCAAGAAATGTTGCCAGCGATTTTCTGACCTTCTCTCAAACGGTTCAATCTTTAGTGATTTGGCTTAAATTTCCAGGATCGATTAACAAGATAATGGGGTGCATTTATAGTGCAAAAATGCTCACCGGTTCTGATTTTATGAGCCAAAAACTAATGATATGGTGGTCCAAGGAAATTTCGAACATACCGGGTTTTTCCGAAAATACGCCTCCTCCCCCAAAACCCCCACCTCGGCTTATTTTTGGTTTCAATACTTTGCGTGTAGGAGAGTGTAAGCTGGCAGGTTTGGCATGTAAATTGCGTAAAAACAAGCAAAAACATACGAAAAAGACGGTAAATTGAGGAAAAAATCGAAACTGTGAATGCAAAATGCAATGCTGTCTGCACGATTTGCATTAACAACAGCATTGAAGACACATATGGGTAGATATACTGTATACAGATGCGTCTCTAGGGGTTCTTTTAATTTTGGAAAACAGGCCCTCCGGAGCGTGCTCCTATCTGATTAATTAGTTCCCGGGATTCCGGTCTAACTGTATGTCATTGAACACTGCATTTACCTCTGTTCTATTGAATTTGGCTAAAAAAAGGTGAAAAGATTAAAGTTTCCATGAATATGCCAATCGGCTGTTAAAATACAGAACATTTTTGTGTAGTTTCCGGCCATTTCTGCATACTTCAAATAATTGTGTTCTTTTAAGGTTGTTCTCTAATATTCTGACAAATTAAGCAATTTCCGACCTTTGATTTTTTAGAAAAATAACGTATATATCTGTTTAGAGGTCAAAACTGAGTCTCAATAAAAAAGGAAAACCTGAGAAAAAGAGCCGAAAAGTGTTAAATTTGGCTCATTTTAACCCAGCCGATTATTTTACCGAAAAACAGCAGGTGGGCCCACAATTTCGCTCCCTACCAAGAGCTCACTTGCAGAAAAAGCTGGTTCAATAAATACACACACTAACCTGCACAGCCTTGTCAAAGTCGTCCCTGTCGTTAGTTCGCAGCAGCAGATCGCTTTTCATTTCTTCGCACCGGCAGATTCCATTCGTTCTGTCCAGTTGTTTGCACATTGTGCCACTGTCTGCTCTGAAGTCAGCACAGGGTTGGCTCATATTTTTGACGCGCCGAAATGTGAACTGAAGGCCGGGCGGCATAAAAAGGATTAGAGAGCGGCAGAGCGCGTAAACAAGAGAAAAAGCGAAACTTCCACTGGAAACTGGAGAACTAGGCAGACGGATAAAAAGCGGTCCAACTTTTTTATAGCTACTGACGCACGCTACCCTTTGCACCCGATTGTATGTAAATAGCTGTATATCATCCCAGACTAGACCGGCTCTAAATAGCTAGCCAGCCACCCTAGCGCTACATTGAACTTTGCTTTTCCGAAATGGAAAGTGCTACAAGTTCTAGGCTACTACCGTATCGGCAACTGCGTGCTAGGCGGAAGTAAAGCTTCTAAAATCGGCAGGCTTTTTCAACCGTTTACAAATGTCACCTGTTTACGCGATAACTAGTCTTAATATAAGTAGTTTGCATAGGCTTCTACAGTCCGGCACTTAACGCCGTTTATGGTACTGGCACTATATATCGTACCGGTACTTAGGCTAGTGGCACCATATATGGCACCGTCACCATACAGTATATTGCACCGTACCCCCACGTCCGGGATCTGTGGTAGTACCATATATGGTAGCCCTACCCATGGCCATGGGATGGGGGATGGAGGGGGATGGCCAGACCGCAATGCGTAGTTGCCTGGCGAAATGCTCAAATTTTCGGCACAAAGTTTAAATTTTGGCGGCAGATTTGAATTTTTTGCAAATGATTTGGCGCAAAATTTAAAAAATTTCACTTAAAAGTCAAAACTATCTAGTTAAAGTTGAGTTTTTGACAAAAACTGCCCAAAAAACCGGATTTCTAACTGTAACTTTGTCAAAAAATCTATCTCAAAACGCATCTGGAGGCTTTCTATGTGCGAGCCTCTAGCAACGTTTGGTAGATTTCTATTTTCGTCCCGCCCTGGGCACCCCCATGCACATGTATGATGGTGCCGGTACCATATATGGTACGAAATCTGAACGTAGGGGTAACATATGGTGCCAGTACCAGGTATCACCACAGTGGCCTAATGTGGGATACCATATGGTACCGGTACCTTATATGGTACCACCAGAGATACGGAACGTGGGGGTACCATATATGGTACGAAATCTGAACGTAGGGGTAACATATGGTGCCAGTACCAGGTATCACCACAGTGGCCTAATGTGGGATACCATATGGTACCGGTACCTTATATGGTACCACCAGAGATACGGAACGTGGGGGTACCATATATGGTACGAAATCTGAACGTAGGGGTAACATATGGTGCCAGTACCAGGTATCACCACAGTGGCCTAATGTGGGATACCATATGGTACCGGTACCTTATATGGTACCACCAGAGATACGGAACGTGGGGGTACCATATATGGTACGAAATCTGAACGTAGGGGTAACATATGGTGCCAGTACCAGGTATCACCACAGTGGCCTAATGTGGGATACCATATGGTACCGGTACCTTATATGGTACCACCAGAGATACGGAACGTGGGGGTACCATATATGGTACGAAATCTGAACGTAGGGGTAACATATGGTGCCAGTACCAGGTATCACCACAGTGGCCTAATGTGGGATACCATATGGTACCGGTACCTTATATGGTACCACCAGAGATACGGAACGTGGGGGTACCATATATGGTACGAAATCTGAACGTAGGGGTAACATATGGTGCCAGTACCAGGTATCACCACAGTGGCCTAATGTGGGATACCATATGGTACCGGTACCTTATATGGTACCACCAGAGATACGGAACGTGGGGGTACCATATATGGTACGAAATCTGAACGTAGGGGTAACATATGGTGCCAGTACCAGGTATCACCACAGTGGCCTAATGTGGGATACCATATGGTACCGGTACCTTATATGGTACCACCAGAGATACAGAACGTGGGGGTACCATATATGGTACGAAATCTGAACGTAGGGGTAACATATGGTGCCAGTACCAGGTATCACCACAGTGGCCTAATGTGGGATACCATATGGTACCGGTACCTTATATGGTACCACCAGAGATACGGAACGTGGGGGTACCATATATGGTACGAAATCTGAACGTAGGGGTAACATATGGTGCCAGTACCAGGTATCACCACAGTGGCCTAATGTGGGATACCATATGGTACCGGTACCTTATATGGTACCACCAGAGATACGGAACGTGGGGGTACCATATATGGTACGAAATCTGAACGTAGGGGTAACATATGGTGCCAGTACCAGGTATCACCACAGTGGCCTAATGTGGGATACCATATGGTACCGGTACCTTATATGGTACCACCAGAGATACGGAACGTGGGGGTACCATATATGGTGTCACTAGCCGAGGTACCGGCACGTTATGTGGCGCCAGTACCATAAATGGAGCAAACTAGCACTACTATTACAAAATCTATACCAAAATCATACCAACCTAGTTCAAACTGAATACTGAAATAGTTAAAATATTAGCGCTGCTAATTTTCCTGTCAATAACCAAGTAATCTTTTCAGTCTGACTAATGTCTGCAAGCTGAATCAAAGAAAAATTTGCCTTAAGCCACAGTATTTTACATTGAAAACAAGTATGTACAAAGCGTGCGCGTGGGGAGCGCTATTATTAGAAGGGCGCTACTATTGGAGACTACGCGTTTACATATTTTCGGACTGTCTTTAAAGAGAGCTACTTTTGCAGCGACACTAGTGGGCTTTTATTAGGTTTACGGTAAGCTAGTACTATACCACACCATGCAATACCATAACAAATCACCATTTAAAACCATACTAAATTCAAATCGCCATTATATACCATACCATACCACCAAATTCAAACCGCCATTTTCTACTATTCCACATGAAATTCAAACCGTCAAGTGTATACAATATAGCTACCATATAAACTTAAAATAACTTTTAATTCAGCAGGCATCACTAGGTATTGGCACATAAAGATCTTTCTGATATTGTTGGCACTCTACACACGGACTTACTCAAATTTCTGCTGGTATTACACCAGAAAAATTGGACGTTGTTACACGTCAAAATTGACTCCCACCACGCTGTCTGAACGCACCACACGACAGCGGCCTAATCTGCCGAAAACTGGCTAGACTCACGTGAGCGATCGGCCCGCTTACCTCATTTCAACCAATCAGCGCGCAGAGTGCACGTGAATATGAGAGGCCGGAGATAGCGGCAGCGACTGACCAAATAGTGGCCCCTATTTAATGCTGCCAGGCGAGGTCACCAAAAGAAAACAGTGTTTTGATGAGCCGGGCCGCCTGGTAACGCAGACCTTGTGACCGGTTCGAAAGGCTGCTGGAAAGTGATGAAAGTGCTAGTTTTTCGATAAGATTAGCATTTTGCTGAGGGTGGCAGTGTAAACAGACCGTACAAACAAGCTCATTTCTTATATAGGTTCTCGTAAAATTACAATGTATCTACACAATTTCTTTTTCCAATAGTTTCCGTATGGTGCCTCTAAGGGGTCGTCCATAAACGACGTCGTTCCAAAACCCCGATTTTTCGGACCTCCCTCCCCCTAAAATCGCCTTGCGTCGTTTCTTGGAACCCCTCCCCCTACGGCGACCTCGTTTTTGGCTTACATACAGTACTGTCACGTTTTATTGTTACCATATACTGCGCAATCAATTGAATATATCCCCTACAACCACTCTGAGAAGCTTTTCTTTATGTAAAAACGCTTGACAGAATGTGCATAAATCGAAAATAATGCAATCGAAGTACACTAAAATTCCGAAAAAAGCGACGTCCTTCTTTGCTAACCCCCTCTCCCTCCTGGTGCGTCGTCTATCGTCGCATTTCAGCCGACCCCCCTCCCCCTCTGGTACGACGTCGTTTATGGACGGCCCCTAATAGGATTACCGATTACCACAATTATAGTACTCCGGTACTTAATAGAAAGAAAGGTGAAAAAGTTAGGCATGTGCCAGATATGGCCACCCCCCATATTCTACAAATCCATATCATAATCATATTTTTCGCAGTCATATTATTAAAATATGAGTGCGGCTCGCAAATAATATGATATGATATTATATTTGATATTTGGCCGTTGCGTCGCTTGCATACCGGCACTGCGCTCTGACGTTTAAGAGTGAATAGGAAATAAACAAGAAGACAGTAGGATGAGTCAGTAGAACATTGACCGGTTTGGACCTGGATTTAGCAATTGCCTGTCGGTTTGGACCTCCGTTTGCTTATTAATAGGGATACAAGGTAGCTAGAAATTATAGCCTTTCGTCCATGCCTCTAGACTTCTTTCATCCTCCTCAGCCGCTTCAAATAGAGAGTTGCCTCCAGCCGTTTGTCAACAAGGGACTATTAGCTAAACAGCTCTCAAGTCTCAGCTGGCTTTTTGGTCAATTTGCCCCAGATGTTGGGGCTTCCAAAAATTAGTATACTATATTAGTAGTATAAACTATAAAAGTTTGTGGCTATAATATAAAATGTTGTGGCTAAACAATAAAAGTTTGTGGCTAAAATATAAAAGTTTGTGGCTAAAATATAAAAGGTTGTGGCTAAAATATATAAGTTTGTGGCTAAGATATAAAAGGTTGTGGCTAAACTATAAAAGTTTGTGGCTAAAATATAAAAGGTTGTGGCTAAAATATAAAAGTTTGTGGCTAAAATATAAAACGTTGTGGCTAAAATATGAAAGTTTCTGGCTAAGATATAAAAGCTTGTGGCTAAAATATTGAACTAATCTATTCAGATATCATCTAACTTTGAACATACGTAGCTAGCACATAAACAATTTGCTCGCCCGTGTGTCAAGGCCGCCAGATTGCCCCACTAGTGTACGTAATTAAGACAGTGTCCATTGTCTGACCGCTGCCCTGCCTGTCTGACACGCAGGCAGGTTTAATTACACTTCAGGCCAGCTCAGCTGATCGCAGGTGGAAAGAGAGGCGGATAAACGGCCTACCCTGTACTGTGGATCGGTGTTAGTGCGATACGCCGACCGGTGCGTTACGCCGACCAATTAAAAGGGTGCCTTACGCCGACTGGGTGGTGCTTTACGACGACTGGCTTGGTGCGATACGCCGACTTGACCTAGGAGCCTCAACCTATAGGTGCTTTACGCCGACTGGCCAGGTGCCTTACGCCGACCTGATTTTTATCAACAGAGGCCAACATTCAGTTAACCCCTTATGCGGAGGCATGTCCCATTGTCTTTTAACTTATTGTAAATCGTCATGCAATAAGTTCAGAAAGACAATTATTACATTTTACAAGGGTAAGACAAACGAAAGGTAAGATCTTAACTAAGGTAAGGGAAATTTAACCGCCGGTAATAATATTACCTGCTAAATAACGTGGTAAAGTAATAAGTTCTAGATTTGGTAAAGTAATAAGTTTAGATTTGGTAATCAGGGCCAGACGTAAGAAGTTACCAGGGCTCAACTTCAGATGTAAGAAGTAACAAAGGCGCAAAGAATGAAGTCAAAAGGAAATGTTGGCTAAATGAAGAATCGGTGCTAGAATCGGGTTAGGTGTAGCTGGGGGGGATCAGGGAAGGTCAGAAATGGACTATATAATAATTAATTAACTTTCTTATGACTATACGACTCTGGAACGTGCCCTATACTGATGCGCACCCCTAGGGGTATTTTTATATTTGGAAAATGGGCACTCTGGAGCGTGCCCCGTACTGATGCGTCTCTAGGGGTATTTTTATATTTGATCATTAAACACAATAATTTCTGTTTCGGATCGGTTCCTGATTTCTCCCCCCCCCAGCTTTGATTACAGCTTAGACATGGTATGTACAAGTTTGCGCTTGCGAATAGCGGGGTCATCATCTAACAGGTAGTCGGTCAGATGATGAAAGCGCAGCATACATCGCGTCGAACAAAGTGCGCGGCGGCACTTCAAGCAACCCTTTCTAGTGTACACAGTGTACTTGTGTACAGCGCAAAGTGCCTTTTCACAATCACATTTAACTTATTACTATTCGGCAACACGTAATGGTTACTTTATGTACTTCGAAGCATAGGTAACATCTTGCTCCTCGTTATGTTTGCTCTATAAACGCACAACTTATTACTTGGAAACAGGAAGTTGTTACTAGTCGTTTTGTAGATGCATTTATTGCTTTTCGTTTCAGATAACGCTACGATAGGTAATAAGTTGTGTGATCCATGTAAAAGGTAATTGCAAAAGACATAGTAATAACTCTCCACCGAAAACCTGCCTCCGCATAAGGGGATAATACGGAACTGTAAAAACGTGTAAAAAACTGTTTGAGTCGGTCGGAACTGTAAAAACGTGTAAAAAACTGTTTGAGTCGGTGTGCCTTAACCGATCCGGGCGTGTTACCCACCGTTCGATAGGTCTTTGCGATGCTCGCGACTGTGATCTGCTGTCACAAGATATGCAAATATTTTTGGCCGGTATTTACGTTTGCAGCGGCATATAGCATTACATATGTGAATACTAGATACGTACTGTACTATAAGCACAAACACATTCGCAGCCAGCTATTAGGTTATAAGAGTTAGTTAGGAGTCCAGTCGGCGTATCGCAACTGTTGAGTCGGCGTAAGGCACCTGCTCAGTCGGCGTAACGCACCTTAGGTGTAGTCGGCGTTTCGCACCAAGCCAGTCGTCGTAAAGCACCACCCCAGTCGGCGTTTAGCACCTAGTCGGCGTATGGCACCTCTCCGCAGCAATAAAGTCGGCGTAAGGCACCTGAATCCTGTGGATCAGGTATACCTGTACCTGTACCTGATTATCAGGTAGATTTGCAATACCCACCTGATACCTACCTGATACCTGATCGGGTACTTTCAAACTGTACCTACCTGATTTTGGGTATTTTTGGATTGAAACAGGTACAGGTATCAGGTACAAATAGAAGGCATCACACGGTAGTTTAAGACCGATTTGTTCATTATAAAAGCTTGTTGGAAGGCTAATTTTTCAAAATTTTCTCCCTATGGTTGGGCCGTTGCCCAACCAGGCCTCTTCAGACTGTAAAAACTCCTGCTTTCTTCTTATATCACATGTATACTGAAAATTCTTTCAAAAGCATTCTTGATTTTTTTTCGCCCTGATTGGGCCATGGCCCGACTATGGTTGGATGATATCGGATTTTTGGGATGCATATGATATTGCATATGAATATATGCATGCAATCTCTAGTGCATATTGATATTGCATATATCATATGCATGCAAAAATGAAATATGTGCATATTTTTTGCATATTTGCATATTTTATCAAGGCGGTCTGAAATCGATAACTGGACGTTTTTTCCAAGCATTTTCGAGTTTGGTTGGAATGTCTATGCAATCTTTAGCAGTTATTAGGAATACCTATTTTACAGATACAGACCTCATCTGGAAAAAACAAGAGGGTAAACATAGTTTGGCATGAAAGGCCAGCTCATTTCGTAATTTTTAGATAAAAATGGTTGACATTACAGATTTTTGGCTAAATTACTGTTCGCATGTTCAAATTAGTTCTCTCTAATGTGGTATACCTAACCGTTTGTAGTCTTGTCCTAGTTTTACTAACTAACAAATTCAGAATCTGAAAAGTCTCAGTTGAGATTTCCATTATTTGCGACTTGAGTTTAGGGTCTCAAGCCAGACATGGGCAAAGGGGGGCTGAGGGCGGGGTTGGCCCCCCCTCATGTTCTGACCAACCCCCTCAGCCGGTCGCTACCGCCGTCAGGAATTTTTTGGAAGAATTTTGTATAGAAAATTATGATAAAATATGGCTGGATTAAGTGTAAATGAGCTCACTTATTTTAATGAAAAATAAGCCAAAAACCTTTAATTAGCCAAAAATCCGATTTTTTTACTTACCACCCCTTCAGCCCATTCAGGCGCTCCTACCCCCTTCAGCCCCCCTCAGGAATTGAAAATTCTACCCCCTCAGCCGAAATTCTAGCCCATGTCTGCCTCAAGCCATTCATCTCCATTCTGTAAGTGGAAAGAGGAAGCTTTGATCTCTGTAAATTACAGATTTACAGTATAAACTACTTCAATCAAGGGATTTTTTATATTAGACAATTTAGTTTTAGTTTGAAGAAAAATTAGCAAAAACGTGACGACTATCCTAAACTCAGAAATCCAGTCTGTTTGGCTGTTTTCGGATGCTAATTGTGCCACCTTAGTTTGAACAATTCTGCTAAAAACTGCAGATATTTATGAAGCAATGAGGTGCTTGCAGAAATTCGCAATTCGCTCAGCTCAAAACCAGAAATCGGCCAAACTAGCCCTCTTTGAAACTTGTACTGTTTGGATGAGTACTTTCTGGATTTCTCCGCGCCAAATAGATAAAACAACTATTTGAATAGTTTAAGGTTCTTCGGAACAAAAGTATACAGCATGAAAAGTCAGCGACACCTTTGACAAAAAATATGCAAACTAAAAATATGCAAAATTTTGATATCAGGGTCAATTTGCATATGACTATTGCATATTGGAATTTTGCATGCATATGATATTGCATATGCATATATGCATGCCAAAAACCATGCATATATGCATTGTTTGATATTGCATATTGCATATATGCGTCCAACCGTAGGCCCGACCAGAGATCTAAAAATTTTACTCTTCCTTTTGCAAAATTCTGAGTAAGCCAACGAGTAAAAGCGAAAACAAATAGGGACATACTGGACAGATGAAAAGGGGTTTACAAGAAGCGTTATTCTGAGTAACGAAAATCAACCACCAGAGATGGATGTACAAAGCGATTCCGCACCCCTGTGATAATTTTGAGAGTGGTTTTTAGCATACATGTAACAGGTCATCCGCCGATGGGGGGAGGGGGGGTTGGGGGGGTCTGGCGCCGGCCGGGGGGGTCTGAGCCAAAATTTTGGGGGAGGGGGTGGGCACTAAAAAACGCTCAAAAATCGAAAAAATCGCAATTTTTCGGCTAAAAATTGCCAAAAATCGCTAATTTGGGCTGAAATACAGCTAAAAAGTGCTCTTTTGCAGGCGATTTTGGTAATTTTTGTGTGTTAAATTGTAAAAAATTGCAAAAATTTGCTCGAAAATTTACTTGCCAGAAAAATCGGAGAGGGGGGGGTCGGTGAAATCGTCTCGGGGGGGGGGGGGGGGACCCAAACGGGGGGGGGGGGGTCTGGCCTATTCCGGGTCGGGGGCAGACCCCCCCAGACCCCCCCTGTTACATGTATGGTTTTTAGCATTTTTAGCACTTTCATAACGTAAAAATCCTAAAATGACTGCAACTATTCGGTTTGTGGCTGCCTTTTGCGCCAAAATTGGTTTTTTTGAGTGATTTTTGGCTAAAATCCGAATTTCAACTTTTATGGTAAAATACCTGATACCTAATACCTGATACCTGTATTTTTGTGAATACCTACCTGTACCTGATACCTGATTGGGTATTTTTGGAATACCTGTACCTGATACCTGATATTAGGTACTTTCTCAATACCTGCCCACAGTACTACCCTGCCCTTTGGGCGATATGACTAGAGCGCGTAATCTGAGACAGCATGCAGTAATTGGTTGTGAATGGGCTGATGTGTGAAACAATAATGTAGAAGTCAAAAATAAGTCCATCAGGCGCTACTAGCCTGTCTAGACAAATAAGAAGGCTGCTCGCTCCAAAAAAAGCTTGTCTAGTTATTGTTCGATTTACAAATTCATATTATTTAGCGAATATGAATATGACTTTTCGCAAATAATATTGGTACGTCATATTTCCTATAATATGCATATTATTTTGAGGCCTTGAAATAATATGAAATATAATATGATCATATCTCATATCATATTATTACCGTGAGACAAACAGATAACCGTTACATGCAAATTTGTTTACAGCAGTTTGCCTTTTTGTATTAGATTGCCAAATTTGGACTTCTCTGTTGTTTTTCTAGCAGTTTTGGGTCAGTCTGGCCTATTATACATCAAAAGTCCATTTTTAACTGAAAAATTACATAAATTAGCTATTTTTAGCTTGAGTTTTTTCCTCGATTTATGTTTTTTCCGACCCTTAGAAAAACACACCTCACACCCCTGTGTACAACGTGTGTTAATATTACCGATTGTGGAAGTCAATTCGGAGTTGTGAATTGCGGGTTTTATGAACAACCTGTGTGACGGTGCCAGTACCACGAGTATGGTACCCCTCCCTACCCTTAGCCATGGGTGGCCAGCCGCTACAGTATACATACAGTACCAGTTGAAGTACATACATACGTATACACTGAAAGTGTAGTGAAAGGCTATGTCAATCAATCAATGTTTATGCCGTCTGCTCTACACCAGTAAAACCAGTAAACGAGCGGCAAAGAAAAAAAAACATACAGTATGTACAAATTAAAACTCGTAACACGCAGACGGACAACAAAATTTACAGTTATGTATGGTTATTGGCAGACAGTATACGATGATTCGCGATTGATTACGTTTCAAGTTTGCTCGCAAATAATAACTTCTTATCTAAGTTTTTTCTACTAATCACAAGGACCGAAAGTAGCTACTGAGCAGGCCTAAGATCTAAGCCGTCTAAAGCCAGCTGCAAATTTGCGTCCAATCAACTGAAAAAGGGGCGCGGCTGGCTGCAGCAATCGTTAGCCGCTCCAACCATGTTGTGTCAGTCTACTGAATAACTCGGCCATTAGGTAGGGCATCTTTTAGCCTCTGATATACACAAGGATGCCTACCATACCAGAATTCTAAAAAGATTGATTTTAGTACTTTTCCATAATACCATATCAAATTCAAAATGAGTAGGTTTATGCATACAATACCAGATCAAATTCAAACTTTGAATTTGGCAGGCATCCCTGGCTGGATATACAGTGTTTACCTAAAAAAATACTGTCCGGCCTTTGTTTCCCTTTTTCCCAGTAAATTAAGAGTCGTTCTGTGTAGAGTGCGAACTGGTATTGGGTATTGGGTGTGTTGGGGTGTTTTCCAGGTATTGGGTATTGGGGTTTTTACCCCCCAATACCCAATACTAAATTGGACAATTAAAAATAGAGAAAAATCGATGTTGACCTGAAGAATTGATCTGAAAAATATCTAAAAAGTTGATCGATGATTCGGTTTAGTAAGCTGTTTTCGCGTTAAGGAGCCATCCATAAATGACGTCGTTCAAATTTTTCGGAGCTCCCTCCCCCAAATCGTCTTGTATCGTTTCTTGTGGATCCCCTCCCCTAAGGCAACGTCGTTTTCGGTTTACCCCCTCCCGATAAAAGTACAGTACATACAGAACTGTCTTGTTTTCTTGTTAGCATACTGCGCAATCAATAGAATAAATCCCTACAACCACTCTGGGAAGCTTTTCCGCATTGTAGAAACCTTTAACAGAATGTACTTAAATTGAAAATAATACAATCAAAGTTCTCTAAAATTCCGAAAAAAGCGACGTCGCTCTTTGCTAACCCCTCCACCTTCTGGTGTGTCGTCTATCGTCGCATTTCTGCCGACCCTTTCCCCCTCTGGAATGTCATCGTTTATGGACA
>JASANB010003445.1:0-22074 GCA_030248155.1 Sabatieria punctata
CCAGCCCGATTTTTCTGGAACTCAATTTTTGGACAATTTTTTTTCTGTTTTACATTTTATTCTGCATCTCCTGCAGTCAGCAAACCGGTCACTATCGTAGTAGGTATGGCCAATGGTTTTCAAAAATTCACGCTACAGCAAAAAAATTATGCTAAAACCGCCGATAACATGACCGGATACGACAATTCAGGCAAAAAACCGCACTTGATTCCATGAAGAATTAGAAAAATGCGATCTAAAATCATCCGTCCGCGAAGAACTTTTGTATGGCGCACTTGGTACCATTTTTATTTATGGGCAAAAAATTTGAATAACTGGCGCTACAAGCAAAAATTTATGCTAAAACGGCAATAGGATGACCGGATGCGATTATTTACGCAAAAAAACCGCACTTAATTTCATGAAGAATTGGAGAAATGCGGGTTCAAAACAGCCGCGTGCGTCAAATCGCGTAAATTAGTTTTTATAACTTGGTCGCCGTCCCAGCGGTGGCTGATTTTCTATGGCGCAAGTTACAAAGGTGCAACCAACTTGATTGGTTAAAATCTACTAGAAAGATGTGAATATTCGTCCCACAGCTAAATTAATGCGAAAATGTATGATTGCAAGCGTTGGGTACAATAAAAGCCAGAAATGGCAAAAAATAAGGGTTACAGAAACTTCAAAACCGTTTGTGGGGTTAACGGCAAAGAGCAGAGAGCCAATTCTTATATCAGTCGAAAGCCTGAAGTCTACTGTACACGGAACCGATTGAACATCTTGCGCCGAATTTGTCGTTTTTTCACAAGAACGATGAACATGAAAAAAATCCACGAAAAAGCCGATTTTCAGTAGTTAATAAAGAATCCAATTTGTGGGGATCACGTCAAACTGCGCTAAGAAAAAAAGTGGTGCTATATAGGTAACGAGTTGCGGTGATTTTAAATCCGGTTGAACAAAATTTGAATCAAGTCTCCTTTTAGCAGAAAATGGACTTTGAAAAACGACGAATTCAGTTTTCGAGAAGAAAATGCTCTTTAACGGCCGAATTATGATTCAAAATGCATCTTATTCGATAGCTCACACTCTGTTTCATATAAATACATCACATCCTCCTATCAATAACGGAACACAAAAAAGCATTTGCGCTTGAAGTTGCAAAAACCATTTTGGACCACTTTTTGGCTGTGTTTTTGTATTTTCTATTCCGCGCCGCACGAACGTGCTTTGGCCATCCCTAATCGTAGTGCACGCAGCACGTGTGTGTAAGCAAGAATGCATAAGGGAAGAATGTTCCACTGCGCGGCCGGCCGCTGGCAGAGCGTGGCCATGCGCTGCAACAAAATTTCGGGAGAGTGACCGAAATTCGGTCCCCCTCCCGAACGTTCGGGAGGGCGACCGAATTTCGGTCACCCTCCCGAAAAACTCTTAGGCGCCGTATTGCAATCGAACCCGATTTTGGCCGCTCCTGGCCGCTCGTTGTCGTATCACGATTATTGAGAGCGAAGATTAAGCAAGAAAGCTAAAACAAATTGAGGGAAATACACAATAATAACGTTTCATTTTGTTTGTTACTCAGCCACTAGGGATCCTCCCTCCTAAAACGAGTTTCTTCTAAAAATACTTGGTACCTATTTCTTGCGCCTGCAAAGAAAATGTATCGCACGATTTGAGCGGTCTTCGTCCTCCTTTCTTAACGCCGTTTCCCCCTCATCCCTGGCTGCTATACAATTGAAAGTTTGCATAAACACACAGACTCGTCTGTATCGTCTTTTTTCGACATACTCCACAGCGATTTCTTTTTCTCCGAGTGGATGGACGCAAATTATTATTAATGAAAAGGTTCTACTTAATCAGTTGAAAGCTACGTATAGCCTTTCCTGATTTTTAGATCTGAGCTACATGCTTGTAAAGTCAATCATAGTAGAAAAGAAGCAAGCAAGGAAAATGCACCAAATTTTGGCTGCGTATGTGTATTTTTTATGCGTTAGTTCTGTCATCAGTAACACATGCCAGTATATACTAGTAGAGCTAGTATGTTAAACACATGTTTCCATCCGTTGTTGAGCCGGATATCAGCTGATTATTTCAGAGAGAACTCTGCTGAATTTGTTAAAAACTCTCGCGAGCGGCCAAAATCGGGTTCGCTTGCAGTACGGCGCCTAAGAGTTTTTCGGGAGGGTGACCGAAATTCGGTCGCCCTCCCGAACGTTCGGGAGGGGGACCGAATTTCGGTCACCCTCCCGAAATTTTGTTGCAGCGCATGGCCACGCTGCTGCAAGCGGCCGGCCGCGCAGTGGAACATTCTTCCCTTATACATTCTTGGTGTAAGTATTGTGAAACGTGAAGGCAAGTATTGTATATCAACAAACCGTTTACTAGAAAACAGGAATCAAAATTGCACAATAGCAGAATAAAACTTTAATGTACGAGCTATAATATTTTAGGGACGAGCAGAACCCGTCAGGATTATGTTTCATGACAATTATTTCAACAATAAAGCTACCACCTCACCACAGCCTTACCACTCGGCCAACGTGTCAAATTGTCGTGTGAGTGTGAAAAATTTTTGTAGGCCGTTAGCTACAGCAACGGTTGGAAGGTGAGAAGAATGTAGTGGTTAATAGAGATTTAATGGCATTGTTTAATCGTAATAATAGTACAGACCAGAGATACTTTCGACGCAGCACTAATAAAATAACTCAGTAGACACATCACAGACAGAAGAGCGTTTAAAAATAGTTTAAAACGTGCACCTACTCCAGTGTTGGCCAACAAACAAAAGTCTCAGCCCAATTAGACCGAATAACAAGTAACAACAATAATTAATATAATATTACCATAGCCGCATCGCATTAGTACACGATTCTGACCAATCAATAGAACAGTTAATAGACCACCGTGATAATCTTACATAAGTCACTTGCTGTAATAAACTCTGTAATAAAGTGTCTTCGAGCGCCACAGAGAATAACTATTGTCGAATTTCAGCAAATACACGCCTCTGCCAGGGTAAACATGGGAGCCAGCGTAGACCTGAGACCCAAACACTGGTTGGTTGGAGCGTGGAATACATAAAAGAGGTACCTCTTCGTGACAGTCCCTGCGGTAGACGGGAACAATCTCGTCTATCTGAGGTCTGTCGGCTGCCTTTTCCTTTGTCACACTGCCCTTCTCCAGATCATCCGCTTTCTGACCGTCGGTGTTGTTGATCGACGGAGACTCTAAAGTGCACCTGTGCAATGCTGCATACATGGCCACCCTCCCCTCGATCGCCCATACCCCCTTTTGAGGAGGGAAAAACTTTCGCTCTTTTCTGGCAAAATATGCGTAATTGATTTCAAATATTAAACCAACAAATAATATCAGAAAAAATGTATTAGTGCTAGAGTGCGAACAATACCTAAAAAACCCAATACCCCAATACCCAATACCCAATACCAATACCTGAGACCCCCAATACCCCAATACCCAATACCCAATACTTGCGTAGCTGGGCCAAAAATTTCATTTCAGTGGACAGGTACATTCTAGTTATGTACACAAGATTTTTGGCACTGAAATTAAAATTTTTAAGAGGCTGGTTGGGCCGCTGCCCAAGCAGGGCGAGAAAATTTTGAAAAATTAGCCTTTCGGAAAGCATTTAGAAGCCGTTTTAGGCGTAAAATTAGCAGAAATTAACAGTTTTGGTACTTAATATTTCGTAATTCAGTGGTGTTTCTTGCTTCCGGCGATTTTTTTCCTAACTCGGCCGGAAATTGTGAGCACCACCGCCATGGGTACGGTGCTAGTACATTATGTATTTAGATAAGTTTATTTTAGATAAGAACAGAGAAATTAATTACTGGCGTAGCGCTTAGAAAAGCGTACACTTTAGGAAATTCTACTAGCGTTTAGCTGACTAGCCGTCCATAAACGATGACATTCTAGAGGGGGAGGTGGTCGGCTGAAATGCGACGATATACGCCACACTAGGAGGGGAGGGGCTTAGCAAAGAACGACGTCGCTTTTTTCGGAATAATGGGGAACTTTGATTGTATTATTTTCAATTTAAGTACATTCTGTCAAAGGTTTCTACAGTGCGGAAAAGCTTCCCAGAGTGGTTGTAGGGATTTATTCTATTGATTGCACAGTATGCTAACAAGAAAACATGACCGTTCTGTATGTACTGCACTTTTATCGGGAAGGGGGTAAACCTAAAACGACGTCGTCTTAAGGGGAGGGGCTACGAAAAATGGGGATTTTGAACGACGTCGTTTATGGACGGCTCCTTAACGCGAAAACAGCTACTAAACCGAATCATCGATCAACTTTTTCGAATTTTTTTTCAAGTCAGCATCGATTTTTCTCTATTTTTAATTGTCCAATTTAGTATTGGGTATTGGGGGGTAAAAACCCCAATACCCAATACCCAATACCCAATACCTGGAAAACACCCCAATACACCCAATACCCAATACCCAATACCCAATACCAGTTCGCACTCTAATTAGTGCCACATATCTTAGTATGTAGCCATAGAAGATAGGAAGACAGCACACATGTACTAGTTTACACCCCAGCTAGAAAGGCCAACCACCAGACAGTTTAGGGACCCTCGACAAAGAATACAAGTACTAAGTAGTAGTGGCTCAGTACTAAAAAACTGGCTCAGAAATCACCAATTTTTAGCCTAAAATTCGCTTGAAAAGCCTTTGGAAACCGAATTTCGCGTTTCCGCTGCTGATGTTTAAGAGAAATTGGTGTTTGAAAGCCCTTTTTATCGTATTTTTTGCTTCTTAGCGCTATTTGTCAGCTTAAAATAGCGATCTTTAGCCTCCTTACTGAAAAAATGTGCTAAAACGCATTTCCAAGCGTTCTGGAGCTTTTGAAATTCTGGACCCCCTCCGGAGAAACCCTCTCGACCGCCACCTGACGGAAACGGCCCCCTCAACCACGTCGGCCCGACCGGTTAGATGTACGGAGATGTTAGATGCAATTAATAAAGAAGTACCGGTAGGCAGTTCCTCGTCCTCGTCCGAGGACTCGCTGATGTGGACGCTGACCGTGTTGCTCTCTGCGATCGTCCACTCGAAGTAGACGCCGAAGCCGATGTCGTAGTTGTCGGTGGCGAACTCCCAGAACAGACACGTGCCTTCCTCGTGCGTCGGCACTCGCACCTAACACACACCAAACAGAACTAATACACTCTGCCACTGAACCTCTTTATGCTACTGGCACCATATTATGGCCATACCATACCTAGGCTAGTGACTCCATCATGACACCCCTACCTCCGCACTGGTACGGTATCTGTACCGGTAACATAATATGGTACCATTCCGTTCAGATTTCGTACCATGGTACCGGTACCTATGGCCATGGGCATACATGTAACAGGGGGTCTGCCCCACCCCACTATAGCGTTTTAGAGCTAAAAACAAGCAAAAATGACAAAAAGGGATTCCAAAAACCCCTATATCAGCAGTGGAAACGCCAAATTCGGTTCTCAAAGGCTTTTCAAGCGAATTTTAGGCTAAAAATTAGTGATTTCTGAGTCAGTTTGTTAGTACTGGAGCCACTACTAGTACTTGTATTTTTGGGTCAGGGGAGTCCCTTAACCTGTCCTAGGAGGGTAACCCCCAAACCCCCCTAGTACATGTATGGGCTCTGCACAACCGTAGCAACAAGACAGACAAACCAAGGCATTAAAGCAAGCGCTTAAAGTTTTTAAATACTGCGATTGAAACATACTTTCGCAACTAAGATCGCCTTGTAACAGGGGTTTTGGGGGTCTGTTTCCACACGACTTAGTTCAAACCCCCAGATCGGGGATCCCCTAACCGAGACGACTGTTCCTACCCCCTCCGAGTAATTTTGTTCAACAAACTGTGGTTTTTATAATTTCAGTCAGACACCATACATGTGCATGGTCGGCGGCTCAGAGGGGGACGGCCAGGTCTCCGCGCGTAGTTGCCTGGATATAGGTGCCAATTTTCGGCGGGAAATTCAAATTATGGCGGGAAATTTAAATTTCTGCCCAAATTTTGCCTAAAAATTCGAAAATTTCGGCTAAAATTCAAAAATGTTCGGTAAAAATCAAATTTTTGACAAAAATGTCAAAACACCACTTTTCTGACAGAAACGTTGCAAAAAAATCGGAATTTTTCAGGAAAATTTGAAAAAATTTCGGGTTTGCTGCGTAGTTGCCTGGAGGAACGGTGCGTAGTTGCCAAAAAATTGCTTTCTGTGGCTTAAAAACGCATCTGGAGGCTTTCTAGCAGCCTCTAGCAACGTTTGGTAGATTTTTATTTTCGTCCTCCCTGTCCCCCTCTGGGCACCCCCATGCACATGTATGTCAGACACTAAAATCGCCTTTAACACGCTAAAATCGCTCGTAAGACAGCGCTTTTTAGCTGTATGCAGTGTTTCAGTACCCATCTCACTAGAATTTTGGCTCAGACCCCATCCAACCACCTCCCCGATCGACGGATGATATGTTAGAATGTAAGAAGATGGCTGCTTATTAATTGGGAGAAAAAAGGAGAGCAGAGATTGATTTGACTTACCGTTACCGTCTCTCCGTGTCCCACCTTAATCACGCCCTCACTGCTTTCTTTTCGAATCACGTTTTTGAATTCTTGAATGTCCTTTCTCGTCCACATGGAAGCGGGCGCAATGGCCGGGTTAGCTGAAACAGCTTCTACTGCAAACACAACGGTGACCGAAATTTGCATAACGCAGTGCAGACAGCAGAACCAAGCAACGAGGCGCAGCTGAGCGTGAGTGAGTTGAGACTGACATGCAGGCAGGGCACAAAGTAGCGTGCGAAGACCGGCGGGCCAGAGAGACAGGCGATGACAGAGTTACAGTACGCAGCGAAACGGTAGGAGCTTACAGTGACAGAAAAATCCCAGCCGACCATGCAGGGACGGCACTACAGAAGCAAACACTCAGTCGACCAACCAACCAACCACCTCTGTCAATCTGACATGGGTAACGGACTGGGCTCTCACCTACCTCCCCTTCAGGCCGGCTCTATCCCTGAGCAATATTCGTGAAGGACAAAACAGGCCAAAAACCCAGCATCGCCCCAACCCCCCAGAGCAGCTACTGTACTCCCTTCCGCCATCTACATTCAGCTTTTGACAAAACTTGACAACCAGTACGCAAGCAGGATGTGATTGTCCACATACATGTAACAGCGGCGGTAGAGGTTTAGGGGGTTTCTGTCAGGTGGGGGCCGAGGGTGAGGGAGTGTGTTTGTGTTTCTCCCGGAGGGGGTCCAAAATTTCAAGAAGATCGAAACGTCTGGAAACGCGTTTTTACCACGTTTTTCGGTTAGGCGGCCAAAAATCGCTATTTCAAGCGGCCAAATAGCGTTTTAGAGCTAAAATCACTGTCAAAAACGATAAAAAGGGCTTTCTAAAACACCGATTTCTCTTAGATATCAGCAGTGGAAACGCCAAATTCGGTTTTCAAAGGCTTCTCAATCTCAAGCGAATTTTAAGCTAAATTTAGTGATTTCTGAGCCAGTTTGTTAGTACTGCAGCCGCTACTAGTACTTGTATTTTTGGGTCGGGGTCCCTAAACTAGTGTTCCGACGATATCAAAATTCGACGATATTCGATATCGATATCGATATTTATAGTAATGTGGTGGGTGGCCCTTCTGAAGCCCTTCAATGAAAAGGTTGACCTCCCTCAGGCCGATGCCCCACCCTCATTACGCATAAATGCGCTCAGACAGAATAGCATATTTTAAGTTATTTTAATGACAAATAAGCCAACAAGCTTGACTTTAGTAAAAATCCGACTTTTTTCCTTGCCATCCTTTCAACCGCCCATCAGCCCGGCGGTACCCCCTCAGGATTTTAAAATTTGTAACCCCCCAGCCAAAATGCTAGCCTATGTCTGCTTCTGCCCTCCTGCTTCAAGTGTGCGGAGTGAGCAGCTCTTCAGTGTTGCTGCAGGCAGACATTTAAGAACGTAAGCTTGCTGTCTAAAAGCTGAAAATGCCGAGGAATTGATCATTCTCAGAGCTATCATGCCACAGTTAGGTTCTGACTATACCATCGATTTCTGAGTTGCCCAGAAAAAACTGTTTTTTTACTGTTCTAGAGAAATAAACTTGGTGTCAGTTTCGTTTTTCCCTACTTTTCTGCACAAAAAATATCGAAAATATCGATGCGAAATATCGCGATATCGATATTGGAAAAGGGTCGATATATCGACTTTTCGATATCGATATCGATATATCGTCGGAACCCTACCCTAAACTGTCTGTGGGGCATACCTAGGCCGGGGGTGACAAAGTTTGCCCTTTCTAGCTACGGGTTAACCCCCAAACCCCTAGTACACGCATGATTGTCCAGATAAAATAAAAAGCTTCTCTATACTGCTTACTTCGAACAGTATTTTTGGCATTTCCACTTTCAGCGTCCATACTAACAGACAGTGAGAAGAAACCTGGTTGTGTGCACCGAAATACAGGTGCCGACGGCCGGGGCGGCTAATTCTAACGAGCTGCCTGCCTTTCTAGAACAGACTCTACTCTATCGATTCGAGTCGTTCCTAGGCTTTATTAAAGCTTCATTATCTACGTCTTAGTTGACGCGTGCCAGCACTGAAAGGCACATCAGGGGAGGCAATAGCCAAGGAAAAAGCCAAACTTCCAAGAGGCTCAATCAGACATGCTTAAGCTGATTAGAGTTAGTTGGAAGAAAAGTAAACATCCATCACCGATCCTCAACTTACTGACCGTCCGACAGATGGTCAGTCACTGATATCTCAACGGTGTCACGTCACTTGAGCGCATAGACCAATTTCAAGATACAATAATAGAAGGTAATTGTGACGCGACACCAAGCACTGTCGAGAAATCTGTGACTGCACTCGTTCTTCAAATCAATAATCGTCCGTCAGTCCACTTACAAGGCAGTTCCTCAGCTTGTGATTCCTCCGAATCAGACTTATCAGAGCCGCTGTCATCATCATCCTGATTTTTGGCGATTTTCGAGCTCAGATGACACTGCGCCAATTGGTCTGTAGGAGGACTGGTTCCAGGCTGCTGCATTGCTGACTGTTGAGCATACACTTGCGTCATATACTGTTGGTAGTGTTGTTCTTGCAATTGTTTGACCAGCTCTTCTTGCTAAAAAATTGCATACTACGGTACATACCACCAGCGGCAGTAATTTATTAGGCAGAAATCGGTTAACCGGTTTATGATTTAGTTTTGCGCAGAGCGAGTGACTAAGGCGATAAAGGCAAACAGCGATTCCCAGAATGATGAGTCAGTGATGTGTCTGTGACAACAGAGGCCGAGCCATATCGTCCTTTTTGCTTGGCTGAGAGAGTGAACCTTTTAAACTCTCGACAGCTGCAAGGCCCACCGGTTGACAGACACAATAAAGCCGAAGTCAGACAGACAGACTGCGTTTGGCTGACTTTTCCCAACGGGCTGCCAAAGAGAATGCTCATTAACGACCTGCCTGATGATGTGCTCATCTACTTGTTTCGCTTTCTCTCGTTCAGAGAGCGCGTGCGATGTGAAGTGGTCTGCAATCACTGGCGTCAAATCCTACTGGGAAGTTTCTCCAAAATTCGCTCGCTCAATGTGGCGGAGTTTCTCAAATTTGGAAACATGCGTGACTACTACCAACAAGTATTTCTTTTGTACCAAGCATAACAGGTTTCAAGTGGTATTTACAACTTTGTGATAAATTCATAATAAAAGGAGTGGCACCACACAGATCTGTCAAAAGTAATAAAATTTCTAGGATAACATCAACTTCGTACCAACCGTGGTGGGTCTGGTGAGTCGCTGTGGACCCTATGTGCAGGAAATAAGCTTTGGCTGCCGCTGGCTCAAGATCACCCAGGCGATCATAGACACCATATCCCAGTACGTAACAAGAAACCACACAGTGAACAGAACAAACCCCAAACAGCCTTTCAGGTACTGTAACCAACTGGTCAGCCTGAATTTGGCATGCACCATCCTGAGCGCCGATATTCTGCCAACCTTGGACCAGTTGGCTGAACAACTGCAAGTGTTCTCTTTGGAAGAAACAAACTGGGTGCATCCAGCAGACGCGCAGAATTTGCATCTGCTCTTCTCAAGAATGACCAACCTACGCAGCATCAATTTGCGCAGAGCTCTGTTCGATCTGAGCACGCTGCCGCAGCTGCCGGAAGCACTGAGGTAAGCTGCCGGAAGCACTGAGGTAAACGCGACCTCAAAGTCAATTGACAGACAGTGGAGGTGTTTAGAGAGGCCAATTTACATGGAACACGCAACATCACGCTTGATGTGCTCCATCAGTTCCTGACAACGCACACTCAGCTTGAGGCAGTGGAAAAGAAACGCCGTTCCTATATCAATTGATGCTTGTAGGTGCTCCAGTTAGGAGCCAACAATCGCATCGATCAAACCACTATCGATATAGTGAGCAATTTGACGCAACTGAGAGTGCTGGAATTG
Organism: Sabatieria punctata; assembly: GCA_030248155.1. NCBI lineage: Eukaryota > Metazoa > Nematoda > Chromadorea > Araeolaimida > Comesomatidae > Sabatieria > Sabatieria punctata. The sequence goes on from JASANB010003445.1 coordinate 10,444, forward strand.
AGTTATACCAATCGCATGCCAAATGACTTGCATTTGCAAGTGCTGGCCAACCTAACCAGGATCGAAGAACTATACTTGCAAGTATAATGTAGGTTCTACTTGCCTTGCTTGCATACAATACTATTCAGTATAACATGTCCCTGAACGACGCCAGCTTCTCTGCTCTCTGCCACAATCTGCCGCAGTTGAGAATCCTAAATGTGACCAGCTGCCAACGGCTCTTTGACTACTCTTATCTGCGTGAATGCAAAAAACTGGTCCGATTCACAGCCGGCAACACGCCGCAAATCTGTGACGATGACCTTACAGGCAAGATCAGTCAGTAGCAGTAAGTTAGCTTTGGGCATTCTTTGCAGAACTGGCCAGAAATGGAAAATTGGAACATTTGTCACTGGTGAAGTGCTTTAATGTGACTACAGATGGAGTTGTTAATGTGACCCAAAGATGTCCTCTAAAGGAAGTACTACTGCTCAAATCGTGAGTGTGCAGTGCATCTCTGTTTTCAGATCTCTTTGGCCCAGTGTGCCTCCGTGACTGATGCGGCTTTGATAGCTGTAGCTGCCAGTTCCGAGCCAAAGAGTGTTATATCTTTACAAGGATGCAATATAACCGACCAGGCAGTGATGGCCCTTGCACAGTTGGACACACTGCAAGGCCTCAAAGTAGTAGATTCTTTCATGGGATGATTCCGTAAGATCGATCTGCATGCATAACAGGAGTTGGACGTCAGTTACAATCGATTTGTGACTGATCAATCGATACTGGTGTTGCACGATGCTCTTCGCCGAATCGACAAGCCGAACGAATCGCGGATGACCCTCTACGTCCACCAAACACAAGCCACCAAGGCAGCTGTTAAGCACGTCGAAGACTGCATCAAACTTGTGCTGTGATTACATAAGGTCAGTGGCGTACATGGGCCGGAAAATGCGTTGGTGTAGTCGAAATCCGAAAATGTGGGGGTGGGTGGGCCTACCGGTTTGGGGGGTCGCGGCGATTTTGGTGGGTGGGTCCAGGAACAAGAGTCTGCTTTAGGTGGGTGGGATGGTTTGGGGGTCGAGCCCGCGGCCCATGTATGGTCAGTGGATCCGGTGAACGGGTAGACTGTAACTTTACGAGTTGTTGTTGTGCAATAAGTAGTTGTTTGTATGTATTATTACGTTTGACTTGTAAGATTCGTTTAAGATGCACCAAGAAATAGTTGATATTCTAGACACATCAATCTAACTTGACCTTTTCATTAGTCTAATAGATCGGTCAAAGTAAACAAATACCTGGTCAGGGCTGCCGGGGAACTGTTGTTCTGCGTAGGCGCGAAATTGATGGTAGGTTTGTTGGTTGAGCGCGTCCTGGATTTGCTGCCTGAAACGAAACGAGCTTTCCATTCGCTCAGCAATGTATTGATTCAGACTGGTTCGTTTTTATCCAGTTCACCACCTCTCTCGCCACTAATTTTATTGCTGCACCCACGCACTCTACCCAGATAGGCAGTACCTTTCTTAGTACTAGAGTGCGAACAATACCTAAAAAACCCAATACCCCAATACCCAATACCCAATACCAATACCTGAGACCCCCAATACCCCAATACCTAATACCCAATACCCAATACTTACATAGCTGGACCAAAAATTGCATTTCAGTGGACAGGTACATTCCAGTTGTGTACACAACATTTTTGGCACTGCAACTAAAATTTTTAAGAGGCGTGGTTGGGCCGCTGCTAAAGCAGGGCGCGAAAAATTAGAAAAATTAGCCTTTCAGAAAGTATTTAGAAGCCATTTTGGGCGTAAAATTAGCAGATATTAACAGTTTTGGTACTTAATATTTCGTAATTCAGTCGTGTTTCTTACTTCCGGCGAATTTTTTCCTTACTCGGCATTAGAAATGTCACCATTTATATATTAGATAAGAACAGAGAAATTAATTTCTGGTGTAGCGCTTAGAAAAGCGTACACTTTAGGAAATTCTACTAACGTTTAGTTGATTAGGCTATCCATAAACGACATCCTTCCAGAGGGGGAGGGGGGTCGGCTGAAATGCGACGATAGACGACATACCAGGAGGGGAGGGGTTAGCAAAAAACGACGTCGCTTTTTTGGAATTTTAGCGAACTTTGATTGTATTATTTTCAGTTTAAGTATATTCTGTTGAAGGTTTCTACATACCGAAAAGCTTCCCAGAGTGGTTGTAGGGATTTATTCAATTGATTGCGCAGTATGGTAAGCAGAAAACATCACAGTACTGTATGTACTGCACTTTTATCGGGCGGGGCGTTAACCGAAAATGACGTCGCCTTAGTGGGAGGGGGTCCCCAAGAAACGACGCAAGGCGATTTCGGCGATAGTGGTTCCGAAAAATCTGGATTTTGGAAAAACGTCGTTTATGGACAGCTCTTTAACGCGAAAACAGCTTCCTAAACTGAGCCATCGATCAACTTTTTCCATTTTTTACATATCAATTTTTCAAGTCAACATCGATTTTTCTCTATTTTTAGCCGTCCCAATTAGTATTGGGTATTGGGGGGTAAAAACCCCAATACCCAATACCCAATACCTGGAAAACACCCCAATACACCCAATACCCAATACCCAATACCCAATACCAGTTCGCACTCTACTTAGTACAACTGAATTCTTAAACGGAAACCGGAAATAGAAACTAAAACGCGCAGCAAAACAGATTTACCGAAAAAATGAAACATTGCTCAGCTGAGAGACTGCATTTTCTAGATTTTCCACCAGATAAATCGGACCTACTTTTGAGCTTCGAATTTGAGCTTTTCCTGCTCGGAGCGCTTCAGTCGTTCCACCTCCTCATACTCGGCTTTTTGCTGGCGCTGTCGCTCTAGCTCTTCCTGTCTGCAACCAAACAAACAAATTAGCCAATTCCCAGGACAATTAGGCGCCGACGGAGGAGAGGAGGAGGAGAGGCAAAGCCAGAAATAGTCAAGGAGGTGCTGCGGCGGTGGCAGCCGTGTGGAGAGAGCTTGGGCTTGGCGTCCGGCACGCTTACTAAGCTAACGACACATGGGCAGGCAAGCGTGAAACGTAGCAAAATCGATACAACTGGCGCTTATCCCACCAAACTCTGGCTCTAACTAATAACCATCCACTTTGATTGATGCAGTCATTTAGACCTTTCTTTTCAAAGCCTCTTCTCGTCTCATCTCAAGGTGTAAACTCGGATAGGACCTTTGATCTGCTCAGTATTTGGTCTTTAATAAAAAGGTTACTTACTAATTCAAACAGATATGGGCAAAAGGCACGGAATTTGTTTGAACTATATAATGCTATGCGACCTATAAAACTGAATTGAGCTGAAGAGCAAGAGACAACTTTTAGGTTCTCATAATACGACTGTTTTTGTCTTCTCCTGAAACCTTCAACAGGCTCTGACGAAGACAACATGAAGAACACAAACACAACAGAGGCGAAAACAAAATTATTTATTTCCCAATGGCTAGCAATGGTCAGCTTTCTAGTAGAATGGTAGGCAAAAACAGGTCCGATACCACGTAATAATAATTAAAAATACGCTGCAAAGGAGTCTGAAATTTGAAACCATACGCCACCGTTCATTAGAACTGATAAGATTTAACAGAACACTTACAAAGAGCAGACTGCTGAGTGGGCAAGAAAGAGCTGAGGCTAAGGAAGACATAGAAAATGAGTCTCACTCTAGTCTGGTCTGGTGTTCGATCTCCTTCTTCCTCAGCTCGACGAACTCTCTGAAGGGCGGACAGACCTGGTCGAGCAGGGCCACGAAGCCAGCCATGGCTGCCTCCTTGCTCTGCTCTCCCAACGACTGCCAGGCAGCTCTGAAATTAAGAAGAGAACGTAAGAGAAGTGGCACCAGTCTGCGGTGGCGCAGAGAAGAAGAAAACGGACGGATTCACACACCAGAGGGTCATTAGCCCGTCCATTAATGCATTGGCGGCTGCCGAGTCGGTGGTGTTGCCGATAAAATGGAACCATTAAGCCGCACGCACACTCTCTCATTAAGTTCTAATTTGATTTGCTAACTTCCCTTCCTTCCCGCCCGCCCTTCCCCTGCAGAACGCATTCAAATCAGTCTATTTCTCGGTCTAGGCAAAGTGCTAATATAAAAAACAGATACACCCGACACCATATCCTATCCTCATAAAATAAACTAAAATACAAACAAAAAACGCCAAGAACTAAGTAAAAATCTCCAAACCTATGTAAGTAAAAGCGCTGTAACAATCTTAGAGAGAGCTACGATCAGTCACCGAATGCCAGTCTGTCAGTGAGTGAAACCATCCGCAGGAGAGCGTTTCGCCCAGACAGAGAGCCATCTATATCTATTGACTTAGCCTAACAAACCAGGGAAAAAGCTGTCGAGAGGGAGTAGAAAAAAGAAGAAAAACGAACACACGAAACTAGATGACATTGAGAGGAGAGGAGAACCTACGTAGGTCGTAAATACCATAGTGGACTGCCAGGACAGCAGGGCGGCCAACAAGCAATCAGCGGTTTTTACGCCCTTCACAGCAATTTGCCCTCACAATATGTCATTTAGTACCACAGATTGATTACCCAAACCAAGTCCCTCGTTAGTCTCTGCCTGCACTGCCGCATACGTAAGCACTGAAGAAGCTTTACTGAACAATGATGTTACAAAGAAGTCCCGATATTTACATAAATCGTTTCAGCACCTATGTACGTACGTATTACGTATCACAAAAATAAGAATCTGTTGAAGAAGCAGACTAAGAATTTTGCCGCAAACTACTGAAAGGATGTGCTAAAGAATGGCGCACCTAACTCTCGAACGGATCTGTCTGAGATGAAATCTGACTGTAATCTTGCATATGTATGACATTTGTTTTGTTGCAGTATATTTTAGTGGTACTTGTTCATTATTAGAACGCTATGCAAAAATCAGGCATTTTTGTTACCTTCCAGTCGCAGTTATAAATCAAAACCTCATAATTCGACAACTGTGGTCCTATTGATGTGGAACGGTCAGCATCATAACAAAAAATTTGCTTTTTTATGATTAAGCACACTCATTTTACGACTCTAATACAAAACATAAATTCGGTTCTAATTATCAATTGCCACAGATGTCATATGAAACTTTGGAATCAATGAAGCAGGTACTGTGCCTTTCAGTGCTGTGTACAGTAACTTAAAAATAACGTTGAAATAGGTCGAGACTACAAATTGTAAAAAGTCCACTGGAAAGAAAAGGGGGAAAACTGCGCTTTTATGCTTTCATTGCTATCTCCAGAACCGATTAAGCTAAACAACAAAAATTCAAATTAAAAATGCCATACCAGATACAACATTACTGTCGACTTTCATACGGATCAGGCAATCCGTTCTAGAGCAAACCACAGTTCTTTTCGGTACTTTTAGTAATTATTGAATGCATACGTAGGAATGGCAACAAACGACGTTAAGCCGGCCGGCCAGCAACACGTAGTTCAAAGGCATTGAAATTCAAAATTTGACATTCATGTCGGCCAGGCAATTCTCGTCACGAACGCTACGCTATCACCCACCATACGTGTAACAGGTCTCGGCCGACGTAGGGGGAGGGGGTTTCCGTCAGGAGGGTGTCAAGGGGGTTTCGCCGAGAGGGGGGTCCAAAATTCAAAAAGCTCCCTGGAAATGGGTTTTTAGCATGTTTTTTTTAAGTAAGGAGGTTAAAAATCGCTATTTTAAGCAGCCAAATAGCGTTTTAGAGCTAAAAAAAGAAAAAAAACGATAAAAAGTGCTTCCAAAAAAACCGATTCCTCTTAAACATCAGCAGCGGAAACGAAAAGCTCGGTTTCCACAGGCTTTTCAAGCGAATTTTAAGCTAAAAATTAGTTCATCGGTTCACCTTCAAGCGATACATGACAGACATCACTGCAACCGATCTACTCGGTACCATCATCAGTACAATTAGGAATGATAACGTGTCAAACAAAACGGCAAAGCCCCGACTGCACGAAGAAGGCTTCAAGTTGTCTACATAATCAAAAAATACCTAAATAAAATCGATCCGCAACTATTATCAACTATTCTTCGACTAATACTATAGTTTCGGCTAATACCACCCCAGCCAAGAACTATCGCCCTTTAGTCAGGCTACTTTTCAGGCCTATAATTTTGTGGTCGTCTACACTGGGCAGAGCAACGCATTCTATACTTTGTTGCGGTTGTTATTCCCCTTCCAATCAACGGTGATTAGGTTAAAGGTGCAGAACTCTTACTTTGTGCGAAAAAGAATGGTTTAGAAGAGATTCTTAAGCACCAGCTCCCATACCAATTGGACAGAAAGAAGAGAGGACAATCGGTGCTTCAGTGGTGGAGCGCTCAAAGCGGTCGGATTTGGGTTTGGCTGGCTATCTATCAGTCAGATGGAGGAATCTAAATAGAGCCAAATGGGCTGGCACCCCCGAGGGTTAAGTCTAACAGTGGCATCATTGCTGCCAGATTGTGCTTGGCCAATTTCTCACCATCACTGATACGGCCGTTGACTGATGGCTCGGCCAGAAGCCGCCGAGACTTGGCCGGGCGTCGGGGGCGACAGAAAAACCAAATTAAGCCTAAGAACTGGCGCCGCACCGATAACACCGCTCTTACCGACTGACCAGATCTCTGCGCAAATAGAGACAAACTGATAAAAAGGAGAATTCAGAGAGAAAGACTCCACCCAGCCGACCGAACCAGCGATGCCGGCGCGCAGTTGGTCTGGGAAAATAAAGTTAAAAGCGCCGAAAATGGCAATCGATTGCCGACTACCGCTCTGACACTCCCGTCGCAAATGCCAGTTGAACCGACCGATCAACCCTTAACCCTCGCCCGCTCACTTCCTTCCTACCCTAGCTAGACACACACCACTGCACAACAATTCTGCCAGCCTTTGACTTTGGCACAGTTTCGCCGGCAACACCATTCTGGCATACATGTAACAGGTTCCCCCACTCGACACAGGCCAGCTCCCTCATGACGATTTTTTACACCCCCTCGGATTTTTCTGCAATTTTATAGCATTTCAGACAGAAAAATTGACTGTAAAACAGTACCTTTTACCTGTATTCGAGCTCAAATTAGCGCTTTTCTACCCCTCCCCAGAATTTGGACTCAGACCCCGGCCGACGACACCCTCAACCAAACGTAGTAGAATGACCTGTTGTTACATACGGGTAGAGTGACATTCAGTGAAGTGTAATCGTACGCCATATTTGGTACCGCACTACCTACGTACCCACTTGGATCGAGTCTGTTGAAGGTTCCTTCCGACTAGCGATCGACCGGAATTCCGGTTCCGGTTCCGGCCGGAACTGGCGGTTCCGGTTCCGGTCCGGTTCCGGTGAAAAAGGGTACCGGAACCGGAACTTTTTCATTCACTATTTTCGATGGATATTCAGTTACATCAAGTATTATTGCGTCTGTTTAATAAAGTGTGCAGCTCAGTGGGGGCAGTAGAATTTGCATGAATGGGGAGAAATTATGCAGTTTTCCATGTTATGCATAATTAGAAGTGCCTCTAAAGACAATTTTCGGTGAAATTATGCAGTTACAGGCAGTGTTTAGAGCTGTATTGTCGTTTTCGAACAGGTTTCTCAACTGACTTAAGGTTAATTTTAAAAAAAGCAAAAACTTTTGGCCTTCAAAAAAAATTTTTTTTAACTGTGCCTTTAAGGCAGCTAAAAACATCTCCGAAGGTGACAGATCAAAGCTAAAACCTGAAAATGTTGAAAAGCTTCTCTTTCTGAAGTACAATTTGCGTGCTCTTGACTACTGTTATTGAAAAGTCTGTATTCTGTTGTTGATTTGAACTTCTGCTGATGTTTATAACAGGAATTTGTACACGACGTGCCTATAAATACGTTTCTATAAATTTTGGACCAAATATTGAAAAAGTTCCGGTTCCGGTTCCGGCCGGAACTGGGTGGTTCCGGTTCCGGCGAAAATTTTGGTTCCGGTCGATCGCTACTTCCGACATACAGATAGGTTACCATACTCGTATCAGAAACAGATAATCTGCCGAAGCAGAGTTGAAAATTTTACCCAGGCCGGGCGAATCGGCTCACATTCGAATTGGTGCAAAAATGGCTAAAAGTGTATGTTCGGGATAAAAAAACTTGGACTGAAATACCGCTAAAAAGCTGTTGTACAGGCAGTCATAGCTTTAACTTTATCAACACGAGGTTCATACATGGGCCGCAGGGGCGTCCGGGGGGTTTGCCCACCCCCAACTTGGGCTCGACCCCCAAGCGACCCCACACACCCACCTGAAGCCGACTTTTGTTCCTGACCCCACCCACCAAAATCGCCGCGACCCCCCAAAACGGCAGGCCCACCTCCAAATTTTCGGATTTTGACTACCCCAACCTATTTTTCAGGCCCATGTACGGTTAGGTTGTCAGAACAGACAGTCCAACCAATCAGTTGGCCGTACAGAAAGAGGTAGGCAAGGCCGATTGACCGGCTGCTCACCCACCCTACGCGTGTTCGAGATAATCCAATTACATAACGGCTCGGCAAATAATTACCACACTCTAGAGAAAGCAAACCTTGTTTAAAAGAACCAACAGTACGTTGGCACAGGGATTGTTTGCTTGAAATTGCAACAAATGCAAAAAATTGGTCTACAGAAAAATCGTCACGACCTAGTGGGTTTTACTTTGGCCGGTGGGGTGGTGCCACTCTGTTACATGTATGGTTTGATCAGCGTTAGTGTAGCAATTGCAAAACGATTGGAGAATTTCTAAGGGTTATGAAGGAAAACGCACTTGCGATCGTTTCCGATCCAGTCGAAGAAACCAGCATCGGGGTCAGCCTCTGCCGAGTACTTGCCGAACCTGACCTGCTTGGAAAAGGCAGCCAACTTTATCCGCACGTCGTAGGGCAGCTGGAAGTCACGGTTCTCCTTCTCTGCAACAGCAAACAACAACTCTATCTATCGGCCGCTGCACACAATCACTCGCTTAATTCAACTATACTTCTAATTTCTACAAAACTGTGTTACTTTTAAAAGCAAAGGTTTCGATACAAAACACATTCTAATCCGACACCATTAGCAAAGGTTGGTATGAGGCAAAGGTATGAACAAGTCGAAGCAAGAGGGAGTTAAAGTTCGAGGAGGAGGATGAGGTTAAGCACCATACATCAGTCAGACACTTATTATTATTATTATTAAAACTTTATTCCATTCGGAACCAGGTTCCACTTACACAAATGTGCCCTTCAGTGTGGACCCTGTGACTAGAATTACACATAGACCTTAACTGTCATAACAACGTGGTACAGTAGACTATTATCTCAATTTAACGCCGTTTATGGTACCGGCACCATGGCACCCTTACCTTAGCATTGGTACCTGTACCGGCGGCGGCGGGGAGTAGCGCCTACCGGCGAAGGGGTATGGACGGATGGGGGGTTTTGGCCGGCGAGAGAGAAACCCATACATGTCACAGCTCCGAGCCGACCTGGGGGAGGGGGGTTTTCGTCAGGTGGGGGTCGACGGCGGTTTCGTCCAGAGGGGGTCCTAAATTTCAAGAAAGTCCAAACTCCCTGGAAATGCGTCTTTAGTACGTTGAAAAACAAGCAAAAAATGACAAAAAGGGCTTCCAAAACCGCCGATTTCTCTTAAATATCAGCTGTGGAAACGCCAAATTTGGTTTCCAAAGGCTTTTCAAGCGAATTTTAGGCTAAAAATTAGTGATTTCTGAGCCAGTTTGTTGGTACTGGGAGCCACTACTAGTACTTGTATTTTTGGGTCGGGGGGTCACTTAATCTGTCTCGGAGGGGGATGGTCTTTCCAGCTAGGGGATAACCCCCAAACATACATGGGCCGGAAAAATCCGGAGGGGGGGGTAGGGGGGCTTGAGACCTCGGGGGAGGGGGTCCCCCCCCCCCCCGAAAAAAGGCAAAAAAAAACGCCTATTTTGCCTTAAATAAGCGAAAATTTCCTCCCTCCGGGAGGGGGGATGGGTGAGGGAGGGGGGTATGGTCGGCCGAGGGGGGGGTATGGCCGGCCGAGGGGGGGTATGGCCGGCCGAGGGGGGAGGGGTATACCCCCCTTACCCCCCGGCCCATGTATGCCCCCAAACCCCCTAGTACATGTATGGGGAAACCACCTTCACCCCAGGCCCATGTATGTCCAGAACTTAATCAAATACCGCTCAAAATTCCTATAATGTTCTATCTGAAATTCCAATTACAGTTTGCTCACACGCGAAATGTGGTCAGCCTAGCCCTAAGCGTTATCTCTGGAACCGTTTATGTAGAGTAGGAGATATAAACCTAAGCAACAATGCACTCACCAGACTCTAGAACTGAATCCCTATAATACCTACCATTAAGCTCATACATGTAACAGATCATCGGCCGAAGGGAGTAGGCGGTTGAGGCGTCTGGTGCCGGCCGGGGGCTGAGCCCAAAACCTACGGATGGGTTGGACTGAGCACAAAAACACGCTCAAAAATCGCAATTTTTCGGTTAAAAATCGTCAAAAATAATTTGGCTAATTTGGGCCGATACACAGCTAAAAAGTGCTGTTTTGCAGGCTATTTTGGCAATTTTTGTGTCTGAAACTGCAAAAAATCGTAAAAATTTGCTCAAAAAATTACTTGCCAGAAAAACCGTAGGGGGGGTCGGTAAAATCGTCTCGGGGGTCCCTATCCGGGGGCTCTGGCCTAAGTCGGCTGGGGGCAGACCCCTTGATATAGGTATGATTAAGCTTCATCTCAACTTTGAAAACAACTCAGAACGATGAATGAATGTTAAGATAAGTGCTTTGTTCACTTCATACCTGAGAGTATAATAAGTGCAAGGTGTCATTTATTTATCTTACGACTGATTTGTGGAATACATTACTCTTAGACGTTTCCACTAACTCAATTCGCATCTTTTCCTGTAGAATTTAGGATAGAATTGTAGCCAAGAGCCATATCTTGACGGCCAGACAAAAAACCGATAAAGCTCCGCTCTTCTAGTAACAAAAATAACTCTAACCAAGAGTGGTTTTGCAATTTTTATCGTCGCTGCGCGCTTACAAAAATGTTCAGCTCTAATGCAACCTAACAGGGCTGGGTTTTCGATAGTGAAAAAAGTGCAATAAATTTTCTTATTCAGCACATATGTTTTGGTAGGATTTCGTGCTTTCGTTTTCGGTCAGACATTTTAGTGTCAATCAGACCAATTCGTGCCGCATGTAAGCTGCTCTCTTGGAACGTTCAGTTAGAGTATTTTCGGCATAAATGGCTGCGCTACATAGCTTCTATTCAGCGCATATGGTTTTGGTACGAAAACTGCTGACATGTTTATAAAAAAAACTTCTTCGATCATGAACCCGAACAACAGAAATATTTTTGGTAAATAAAACCAATTTCCTATACTCCAGTATTTTCAAAAAATAAAAAGCTACTGAGACTTAATCCTACCAATAGCTGGATCAGTCAATCGCAAAAGTTCGAATAAACGTTCCGTCTCAAAAAGTTTTCGACACTACTTATTTTCTTCAATGGCCAAAAGTGATACCCTTAGTAGTAATAATTAACATGGCAGGCACACTATATAGCTTATTAGTACCGCATCTCCCCTGAGCTCATTTACACCTAATCTAGGCTAACATTTATCCATACATGTAACTCCTCCGAGCCGACCT
>JASANB010003447.1:0-12290 GCA_030248155.1 Sabatieria punctata
CAAAAACACCGATTTTTCTTAAATATCAGCAGTGGAAACGCCAAATTCGGTTTCAAAAGGCTTTTTCAAGTGAATTTTAGGCTAAAAATTAGTGATTTCTGACCCAGTTTGTTAAATACTGGAGCCACTACTAGTACTTGTATTTTTTTGGTCAAGGGGACCTTAACCTGTCTCGGGGGGTGAGGGGGGGTTTCCAGCGGGGGGTAACCCCCAGCCCCATTTGTTGCATGTATGAATACATATACAGGGTGCGCCAAAAAAAACAACCCAGCAGATTTTTTGCTGTAGCAACCGCAAATCTCAACCGATTTGAATGAATCCTTTTTTAAATGAAAGATAAATAAATTCTTGAAAGATTGATGTAACGATTATCAATGTACTCTGCTTAGTTCCTGAGATATTCACTCTCAAAATCAAAACAGTGATTTTGGCAGTGAACAAGAGGGATTTTATTATTCCGCTGCACTTCGTAATAAAACGGATTCCTGCTACTGCTTAGGTGTGGAAGAGTGGTAGCCATAGAAGGCTAAGTAGCCATAGAGGGCTAAGTAGCCATAGAGGGCTAAGTAGCCATGTATGGCTAGGTAGGCGTTCAATAGCCATCGATGGAACATCATAGCCATAGTCGGAGAGGTAAGCCATATAAGGAACCGATTCGTCTATGGCTTAGTCTCTCTGACTGTCTGTAGTGTCGGCAGAGGCCACATCGTCGGGTTCGTCCGCGTGTGCCCCAAGAAGCGCGCTATGAGATGGTTCCATTTGCGGACCATTCACATCTTCAGAGAAAAGGCTTTGAGCCGGAGAACAGGAACTTGACACTCGATCATCCCAAAAGATCGCCACATTAAAACCTAATCGTGCTGCACTTGCTTCTGTGAGAATGACTTGGTCAGACGCCTCGATCGCCGGATTCACTACAAAAGACATGCTAGGGCAGTGGTGAGTGTCAGTCGAAACGGTCAGGTGAACCACATCGCGAAGATATGAATCGCCAAACGCAGATGAAACGATATGACTTTGTGGGATGTACTGCAACCAATAGTCTTGAGTCTGTTGTGCTACGGGACTGCTCAACATATTGACCTCAGCGCCTGTGTCGATGAGAGCCCGAAAAAGATAGTGACCAAAGGACAGCGGGATGTAGAGATCAGACTTGATAGGAGAATGCCCACAGAAAGGAGGATCGACCATTAACCCAGTGAAGGGAGTGTTTAATGAGCTGACTGCGACATCCAAAGTGCCAGAACACGAAGCCGCGTCCTCTTTCACAGGAGCCTTGTTGCATTGAGACAGGTACTGGTCGAACATACGGTCAAGGCGCTGCTGATGCTCGCGATCACGCTGCTGTTGTTCGATCCACCATTGCCGTTGCTGTTCGAGATCACGCTGGCTTTGTATGTATGTATGTATGTATGTATGTATGTATGTATGTATGTATGTATGTATGTATGTATGTATGTATGTATGTATGTATGTATGTATGTATGTACGTATGTATGTATGTATGTATGTATGTATTGAAGGAATGCGTGATTCGGAGTGTTTGTATTGTCAAGGTAAACGACTCCTCATTTCCTTTCAGTATGTATGTATGTATGTATGTATGTATGTATGTATGTATGTATGTATGTATGTATGTATGTATGTATGTATGTATGTATGTATGTATGTATGTATGTATGTATTGAAACGAGAAGTGAAGTCTTTACCACTAGTAACACAACACAATACACACACACTCTCAGACTCACGCACACAACCACTCAATAACTCGATAATACAAACACTCCGAATCACACATTCCTTCATCACTCCCCCTCACGAGTGTCAACTGGGCCGCCGCTGTGCCTGACAATCGGGGAGCGAACGAGCGAGCGAGAACTGCTCTGCCTCTGTCGATTCGGCATCTCCAGTAACAAGCTGCTCTGCACTGACACCGTACTGGTTCGATCGCCTACACGCCGCGTTTCGGCCTTTCTGCGCCTTGGCGTTCATCTGACGTCTTGTAACCGGTAGAATAGCCTTCCATCTTTTGTCCAACGAATTCAAATGAAACAGCATTCTTCTCCTCTGTCTTCTTCTCACTCTCTTTCTTCTCCTCCTCTCAACTCTCCTTCTCTTCATTCTCGACTTCTTCCTCACCATCCTTCTTCTCTTCAACATCCTTTTACTTCTCAAAGCCTTGCTCCACATCACTTTCATCCTCATCATTCTCTCTCCTCTCAGCACTCTTCTCCTCATCTTCTTCACCTTCTCCTTCCTCTTCTTCCCTCTTCCTCCAAACATCCTTTCTCTTCCTCTCTCACCTTCCTTCCTTTCTTCTCTCTTCCTTCTCACAAACCTCTCCAAACGAAAACCAGAGCTCATATTATCTTCACAAGGTGCTTGCCGCACAACATCAATGGGAACGAACTGAGAACGGCTTTCCGCCAAACAAAGAGACTCTGGAACTCCATCGACTAACTGCGCGTCATCCTTCTCTACTTCTTTCTTCCTTCTCCTCTTTATCTTTCTGCTTTCCACATCTAAGAGAACAGGATCGTCCGTTACTGAACAAACTGCCAATCGATCAACCGTTGAACCATGTTGGACGTCCTGAAGAACAGACTGGAACAAAGCCGAATCTTTAGCGTCGGCAGAGGCCACATCGTCGGGTTCATCCGCGTGTGCCCCAGAAAGCGCGCAATGAGGTGCTTGCTGCACAACATCAACAGAACTGGACTCTCCATCTTTGGGAGCCTCTGTGCACGAAAAAACCTCTTTAGTTGAACGGGAATGCCCAATGAACGGAGGATCGACCATTAACCCAGTAAAGGGAGTGTTTAATGAGCCGACTCGGACACCCGAAGTGCCAGAACACGAAGCCTCTTCCTTTTTCACTGGAACCTCGCTGCACCCTGACAGGTATTGGGCGAATATACGATCGAGGCGCTGCTGGTGCTCACGATACTGTTGGCAAAATATTGAATTTGTGGAATACATAACATATACATATACATATATGTATATGTTTTCCAATGACGAATACATATACATAATATGTATATGTATTTTTTCAAAAAATATGTACATAAAATACATATTATACATATTTTTCAAAGCCAGGTTTTAAGTTGAAAAATGCTGCTAAAAGAGTTGTTTGTGACTGAAATTAGAAAGGGTCTACGCTTGGACCTGATTAGCATGAAATTGATTCAGTGCATCAGTCACATTAGCAATAATTTCCACATTTAAGTTCTGTTAAAAATCCTCCACGTACAGTCAGTCATTTTCTGTATGGGAGACCTGTGCAATGAACTTTGTTTTTGAAACCGCAATGGCCAATAATTTCTTCTAGGTCAACTAGCAAAAGAAATGAGCATTTTTCTCCTGCCATTTATCCATTGAATTTGAAAATCTAAATGTCCCCTCATTAGAACTCATTTTGGTCACCTCACACCACTTTACACGGTGATGGTATTGCTTAATTAAAACACCAAATCTGTGGTTTTTCTACCACTGGAGCAAATTCAAACATTGGCATCCTAAGAATATGTAATTTCATGCTGTGGATGGCAGGCTGAGACTTGAAAATGCAGCATTTCATCAGAAATTCAATATGTATTTTCAAATATGTATTTTAAATACATAGTGGCCTCAGAATACATATACATAAACATATTCTCTGAGGAATACATAAACATATACATATACATATATGTATTCCAAAAATAATACATAATATGTATTTTTTACATATACATATACATATATGTATTCCACAGTAGCTCACGATTACGCTGGCGGTGTTCGTTCTGCAACTCTCGGAAACGCTGGTCTTGTTCCATCTGCCATTCTTGGAAACGCTGCTGAAATGTAGGTGTCGTCATGTGAGCATCAGATGGGGCACGGCTGTGCCTGATGATCACGGGCACTGGTAGGTTGAGGTTGGAAACGGGAGAAGCTTGATAGTAGGACTTGAACTTTGTAGTAGAATCGAACGAAGGTGGTCTCCCGGGTCTCTCTCGGCACCAATGAAACGAGAAGTGAAGTCTTTACCACGAGAATGAACGAGAAGGAATGTGTGATTCGGAGTGTTTGTATTATCGAGTTATTGAGTGGTTGTGTGCGTGAGTCTGAGAGTGTGTGTGTATTGTGTTGTGTTACTAGTGGTAAAGACTTCACTTCTCGTTTCAGTATGTATGTATGTATGTATGTATGTATGTATGTATGTATGTATGTATGTATGTATGTATGTATGTATGTATGTATGTATGTATGTATGTATGTATGTATGTATGCCGAACAGGGTGTGCCAAAAAAAACAACCCAGCAGATTTTTTGCTGTAACAACCGCAAATCGCGACCGATTTGAATGAATCTTTTTTAAATAAAAGATAAATAAATTATTGAAAGACTGATGAATCGCTTATTAAGATAGCATGCTTAGTTCCTGAGATATTTGCCATCAAAGTCAAAACAGAGATTTTGGCAGTGAACAAGAGTGATAAACACAACCCAGCAGATTTTTTACTTTTGCAACCATGAATCTTAACCGATTTGAATGAATCCTTTTTTGAATGAAAGGTAGATAAATTCTTCAAAGATTGGTGCAATTTTTATTGAGATTCACTGCTTAGTTCTTGAGATATTCACTCTCAAAATCAAAACAGTGATTTTGGCAAAGAACAAGAGCGATTCCGTTGCACTTCATAATAAAGCATATTCCTACTGCTGGGGGCTAATGACACTTTACTGTTGAAGTGAACCGAGTTTGTGTGTTACCAGTAAAGCCTCCAATAGCCCTAAGCAGTAGCAGGAATCCGTTTTATTACGAAGTGCAGCGGAATAATAAAAAATCCCTCTTGTTCACTGCCAAAATCACTGTTTTGATTTTGAGAGTGAATATCTCAGGAACTAAGCAGAGTACATTAATAATCGTTACATCAATCTTTCAAGAATTTATTTATCTTTCATGTAAAAAAGGATTCATTCAAATCGGTTGAGATTTGCGGTTGCTACAGCGAAAAATCTGCTGGGTTGTTTTTTTTGGCGCACCCTGTATATGTATTCATACATGTACTAGGGGGGCTGGGGGTTACCCCCTGCTGGAAACCCCCCCTCACCCCCCGAGACAGGTTAAGGTCCCCTTGACCAAAAAATACAAGTACTAGTAGTGGCTCCAGTATTAACAAACTGGGTCAGAAATCACTAATTTTTAGCCTAAAATTCACTTGAAAAGCCTTTGGAAACCGAATTTGGCGTTTCCACTGCTGATATTTAAGAAAAATCGGTGTTTTTGGAAGCTCTTTCTGTCATTTTTTGCTTGTTTTTAGCTTTAAAACGCTATTTGGCGGCTTAAAATAGCGATTTTTAGCGTCCTTACTGAAAAAAACGTGCTAAAAACGCATTTCTAGGCGTTTTGGAGCTTTTCGAAATTTGGGACCCCCCACCTGGCCGAACCCCCCTCGACCCCCCACCTGAGGAAACCCCCCTACCCCCCTTCCCCCAGGTCGGCCCAGAGCTGTTACATGTATGCCCCCACCTGAGGAAAACCCCCCTACCCCCTACCCCCAGGTCGGCCCGGAGCTGTTACATGTATGTATGTATTCCACAGTATCCTGGAGAGGGCCTGATTGTGATTGGGGGTGAGGGTTGGAGAAAGTGACGTCGTTTTTTTGCTTTAAGAGCCAGTCCACGAAAAAAATCAAACATTGGTATGTACAGCTGATTTTTCAAAATCAGGCTACAGATGTGAAACTTTCAGCGATTGAAGACCGTAAAAAGAAATGAAAAAGTTTGCCATCCGATTTTCTCTAGCTGCATTTGAACCCAAGTTATGGACCCTCGAAAATCGGGATTTTGGAACTCTCCAGTGACACCACCCTAACTTTGAACAGCTGGGGTTCACTAGTCTGTGGACCAAATTTTATCAATTATGGCTCGTTAGAAAGACCATTGCAAGTAGTTTCAAGCGCTTCTGTCAGATTTTCAAAAAATTGGTCTGATCTTGTGCAATTCGCCGTAAACTTTAACAGGCCAACTCTTAAAATTGGACATGGTATCTCAAAAAGTGACTATCATATTCGGAATCTCCGTTCTTTTGTGCGTCTAACGGTACCAACCATATTTATATGGAGTTGCAATCTGACAGTGAAACGATCAGTTGAAAGTAGGGTGGTCGGACTTTAAAAAATCCGGTTTTTTTGCGCTTTTCGGTCACCCACCAAACTTTGAAATGCTGCCGTTCACTAGTCTATTGGCCAAATGTTATCAGTTATGGCTCGTTAGAAAGGCCATTTCAAGTAGTGTCAAGTGCTTTTACCAGTTTTTCAAAAGATACGATTGATCTGGTGCAATCGGCCCTAAATTTTAACAGGCCATATCTCAAAGTTGAACATGGTATCTCAAAAAGTGACTATCATATTCTGAATCTCCGTTCTTTTGTGCATCTAACGGTACCAACCATTTTTATATAGAATTGCAATCTGATAGTCAAACGATCAGTTGAAGGTAGGGTGGTCGGACAGTTTCAAAAATCGAGTTTTTTGCGCTTTTCGGTCACCGACCAAAGTTTGTCTAGCTGTCATTCACTATTCTGTCGGCCAATTATTACCAGTTATGGCTCATTCGAAAACTAATGTGACGTATTCCATGACGGTTTTTTTACTGGTCAAAAATTTTGAGGCATTATGTGCAATTTGTCCTGGACTTTGGTGAGTTGTATCTCAAAAGCGAATTATTTCCTAAAGCAGCTGGAAACAGATTCGGAGTCTCCGTTCGTTTCTGCGTCTAACGGTAACAACCACATTTATATAGACTTGCGCTTTGGCAGTCAAACGTCCAGTTGAATGTAGGGCGGTCGGATACTTTCAAAAACTAGGTTTGTTTTTAGCTTTTCGGTCAACCCCCAAAATTTGTCTATACGGCGGGAATCTATCGGAAGCCCTGTTCATTTGAATTGTTTGTTTACGGTTTTCGACGCGAATTTATTGAGTAGATAGATACTGTAGTGTCATTTTACCAGTCCGACTGGTATGCGTCATAGTTGCGTTAATTAGTATATCACTTTGGTAGGGTGGCTGATTTGTTTAACTTGAGCGTAACCACAGGTTTAAAGCTCGATTAGAGCATGAACTAATGCTTAAATTAAATCCTCATTCTAAACCTGAGCCCAATACTACGCACAAGCGTAAATATATATCGGTAATTGCGATGTGGGGGGTACTGTCCGAGTACAAAATTTTCGGCAGTTTTTTCACCAAGGGCCGTAAGCAGGTACCGCGTTACGGTAGTTACTTGATTTTCAGGAAAAATTACAGGGCTTCCGATAGAATCCCGCCGTATAGCTGTCATTCCCCATTCCATCGGAAATATTTTTGACGAATTATGTTCAGTTTGTCCTTGAGTTTCACAAGCCGTATCTCAAAAATGAATTATTTGCGGAATCCAGTTCAAAGCAGGTTAGTGATAGATAAGGCTAGGTCAAAAGGCAAAACCACATGCCAGAAAAATCGGCATCATGCCAGGAAATTGCATCTGCTAAATTTGAGAGTCCATTTGAATGCAATAGTTCGTCATGATCAATCGGATTAGTGGCATCACAAGGTAGAACTTTTGACATGTCTGTCATTCTGTGCAGAGCGCCATGCCGCACATCTCCGCATGGCGTTGGTGTGCCACGTATTAGCTGGTTAGGGGCCGTTCATAAACGACGTCGTTCCAGAGGGGGGGAGGGGGGGTCGGCTGAAATGCGACGATAGACGACGCAC
The DNA here is from genome assembly GCA_030248155.1 of Sabatieria punctata. NCBI lineage: Eukaryota > Metazoa > Nematoda > Chromadorea > Araeolaimida > Comesomatidae > Sabatieria > Sabatieria punctata. Next base: position 7,752 of record JASANB010003447.1, read on the forward strand.
CAGGAGGGGGAGGGGGTTAGCAAAAAACGACGTCGCTTTTTTATGAATTTTAGGGTACTTCAATTACATTATTTTCGATTTATGCACATTCTGTCAAGCGTTTCTCCATACAGAAAAGCTTTCCAGAGTGGTTGTAGGGATTTATTCTATTGATTGCGCAGTATGGTAACAAAAAAACGTGACAGTACTGTATGTACTGCCCTTTTATCGGGGGGGGGGTAAACCGAAAACGACGTCGCCATAGGGGGGGGTTCCCAAGAAACGACGCAAGGCGATTTTGGGGGGAGGGGGGGTCCGAAAAATCGGGATTTTGGAACGACGTCGTTTATGAACGGCCCCTTAGATATGAAACATTGCAGAGACAAGTCGTCATCTGAGTCGCCAGACTCATCGTCTCCAATTGCGCGTTTTGATCATGGAATCGGATAAGAAAGTAGCAGATCCACTAAGCACAAAGTTACAAGAAAGTAAAACAGGGCCATATTTGTGTGTCCAAAGCAGGCACGACTACGAAACGAATTTAACAGAGTAGACAACAGGTTTGTTCTGCATATGTGTCATACCATACATCTGAAGGCCAGTCTGGTACGATAGTCTAGATAACTGTGTGTAGAGAGCAGAGACTAGTTCTTCACCACTGCTGTATTTTAATTTTACAAAAAATAATAAAAATTCAAGTGTTTTGCCAAGTGTGTTTATGACCAGAAGCAAGAAGAACGCAACAAGTGCAGACCATAAATGGATAGGCACCTGATTTGATGCCAAAGTCAAGGACATAATTCCTCAAAAATATTTGACCAGGAATAAATATCAATGAGTCAGTCATACTAGTTTTCAAATAAGCCATCACTGGTATAATTGGCAAATGGAATGGCGAATGACAGCTAGACAAACTTTGGGGGCTCTGACCGAAAAGCTACGAAAACCTGGTTTTTGAAAGTGTTTGACACCCTACTTTCAACTGATCGTTTGACTATTGAAGTGGAAGTCCATATAAATGTGGTTGATACCGTTAGACGCAGAAGCGAACGGAGACTCCGAATCTGATTTCAGCTGCTTGCGAAAATAATTCGATTTTGAGATACGACTCGCCAAATTCCAGGACAAATTTGCACATAATGCCTCAAATTTTTTTGAGCAGCAATAAAACCATCATAGAATACGTCACATTAGTTTTCGAATGAGCCATAACTGGTAATAATTGGCCGACAGAATAGTGAATGACAGCTAGACAAACTTTGGTCGGTGACCGAAAAGCGCAAAAAACTCGATTTTTGAAACTGTCCGACCACCCTACCTTCAACTGATCGTTTGACTATCAGATTGCAATTCTATATAAAAATGGTTGGTACCGTTAGATGCACAAAAGAACGGAGATTCAGAATATTATAGTCACTTTTTGAGATACCATGTTCAACTTTGAGATATGGCCTGTTAAAATTTAGGGCCGATTGCACCAGATCAATCGTATCTTTTGAAAAACTGGTAAAAGCACTTGACACTACTTGAAATGGCCTTTCTAACGAGCCATAACTGATAACATTTGGCCAATAGACTAGTGAACGGCAGCCATTCAAAGTTTGGTGGGTGACCGAAAAGCGCAAAAAAACCGGATTTTTTAAAGTCCGACCACCCTACCTTCAACTGATCGTTTGACTATTAGATTGCAATTCTATATAAAAACGGTTGGTACCGTTAGACGCACAAAAGAACGGATATTCCGAACATGATAGTCACTATTTGAGATACTATGTTCAAGTTTGAGATATGGCCTGTTAAATTTTACGGTGAATTGCACAAGATCAGACCACTTTTTTGAAAATCTGATAGGATCCCTAGAAACTACTTGAAATGGCCTTTCTAACAAGCCATAACTGATAACATTTGGTCAAGAGACTAGTGAACGGCAGCCGTTCAAATTTTGGTGGGTGACCGAAAAGCGCAAAAAACCGGATTTTTGAAAGTGTCTGACCACCCTACTTTCAACTGATCGTTTGACTGTCAGATTGCAACTCCATATAAATATGGTTGGTACCGTTAGACGCACAAAAGAACGGATATTCCGAATATGATAGTCACTATTTGAGATACTATGTTCAAGTTTGAGATATGGCCTGCTAAATTTTATGGTGAATTGCACAAGATCAGACCACTTTTTTGAAAATCTAATAGGATCCCTAGAAACTACTTGAAATGGCCTTTCTAACAAGCCATAACTGATAACATTTGGTCAAGAGACTAGTGAACGGCAGCTGTTCAAAGTTTGGTGGGTGACCGAAAAGCGCAAAAAACCGGATTTTTGAAAGTGTCCGACCACCCTACTTTCAACTGATCGTTTGACTGTCAGATTGCAACTCCATATAAATATGGTTGGTACCGTTAGACGCACAAAAGAACGGAGATTCCGAATATAATAGGCACTTTTTGAGATACCATGCTCAATTTTAAGATATGGCCTGTCAAAGTTTACGGCGAATTGCACAAGATCAGACCGATTTTTTGAAAATCTGATAGAAGCGCTTGAAAATACTTGAAATGGTCTTTCTAACGAGCCATAACTGATAACATTTCGTCCGCAGACTAGTGAATCGCAACCGTTGAAAATTAGGGTGGTGCCACTGGAGACTGCCAAAATCGCGATTTTCGAGGGTCCATAACTTAGGTTCAAATGCAGCTAGAAAAAATCGGATGGCAAACTTTTTCATTTCTTCTCAAGGTCTACAATCGCTGAAAGTTTCACATCTGTGCGGTGATTTTGAAAAATGAGCTGTACATAGGTCTTCGCGTCAATGTTCGATTATTTCGTGGACCGGCTCTTAAAAGAGGGGTTTGGAAAATGATGAAAAAAGATTGTTGGTGCGTCAGAGATTTCAAAACACTGCTGCTTGACCAGAAAACCTTACAGAAAGTCACATACTCATAGTGTACAAGAGAGAGATACACACGAATAAACCACACTTCAACAAATACTGAAGATGAAGGGCATTGGATAAAACGACAAGCAGTTGGTGTGCGAGTCTAAATCTTGTCATGATTCAGATAGCCAGGGGCGGCAGAGGGATTCGGAGCTTCAGCAGTGACCACACCAATCAACACGCAATGACCGGTGTCTCTGTTGTGAGCGAAGCTGTTGCAGAACGGATTGGCTTTGCACTGCTTCGCACAGTCGAAGTTGTTCAGTGTCTCTTCCGAAAGGTTTTCCACAATCAAGTTTGCTGGCGGCATGATTCCTCCGGGTTTCACCGCTCTGAACAACACAGCATCGGGACTTTCTAAACTTTAATTTGTTATTATTACAGACTTCATATCAAAGATTTTACAATTATTTGGTAGAGAAACAGAAATTTTAGCACAGAGCACTAAATTAATGAAGCTGAAAGGTGCTGAATTCCAGCACTAAAATTCTACAACTCTTGATACTTAGTTTCATCTCTGATTACTTACAGAAATAGCGGACATTTGTTAGGGTACTGTTGTTGGACAGCCAGCACAAATCTACACAATAATGAGCACCGTATTGGCAAAGGTATCCGGCCATGTAAGACTGCTGCACACTGCAGGGGACATCGAATACGCCATGGGGGTACACGATATTGATCGCTGCACAACTGTCGCCGACTGCATTATCGGGCTCGGCATCGCTGGTGTTGTTGTACCACGGGATCAGTCCGTTGTCAGCTAGAATCTGTTCCTGGTCCGACTTCCGCCAGAACCAACCACTATTGATGTCCACTCTTAAGTCGTGCTTTAGGCCAATGTAGAAGAAACCATTGAATTCCTAGGATTAAAACAATATCTTAAAACTGACAAGTGGAACCTTGATTTGTCTGTCTGTCAGTATTAAAAAAGTCTGTTCAAAAATGAACGGTTTTTGCGAATAAAGCTTGATGAAAGCGTTGGAGCCACTACAGCCTCTGGACCAAAGTTGTAGACAAAGTCGAGCTCCGGGTATCAGGTAAATCCTAACCTGCGCTACGTTTACTCTGAACACTAATTTATGCGATGGAAAAAATGAACTTAATACCCAATTGCGATGAAAATGAGATGACTCTAGAAATCGATTCTAGAGTCTTGGGGAGTCCAATGATGCTTTATTGACGTTTCTGCTAGACCAACCGCTTGGAGATATGGCCGGTCAAGGTGCTTTAGGTTTGCAAAAATCGCGAAAAATTTCACAACGAAGAGATGGAAACCTTAGTGTAGTGGATTTAGCTGAAACTTCCTGGATGGGGTATTCAGGACTGCTGAAATCGATTCTTACACTTCCTGACCCTGAAAACCTTATCTTTTACCGTAATCTGGTTTCCAACAAGGGGTGGTCGGTCCGGCTCTGTCATATTTGCTAGAACAGTGCTTCCAACTGCCAAAATGATGACGGTCAAAAAGTTTCTTTTTCATAGCTTCTACAGTACTATCTATGTAAATTTTATTGTACATTTTTCAATGTCGGACACAGTATCAAGTTTAGTCGGGTGGTATCAGCCAAAAACGTCGGGAGCGGGGTGGGGGTGCAAAATTTTGAATTTTTGAACGTCATAA